>APFE031602795.1:0-12133 GCA_000404065.3 Pinus taeda
GTAAACTGCAGATAGAACATAAATATAAATCGTAGAAGACAAGCCAAGACAAGAGGACACAAGATGTGGCGCCAGCCAGGGACAAACCCCAATGTGGGGAAACCCTTGATCAATTCTTCTTTTATGTTCTTCAAAGTTTAGTAGAGAAAGTGAGAGAGATAGTACATTTACAACATAAGTCATCACATTGACTTATCTAAATCTGAGCATAGATCATCTCCCATGATGATACATGAGATTAGTTGAAGGCATTTTGCTTCAACTGATTCTGCATTTCGTCCATTTGCTGCACCTTACCATGTAGCACCATGTTGTACCATCACAGTGTTGAACCTTGATGACTAAGCTACTCTCATCTTCATGCTGCTCATCATGCTGCATCTTCCATGGTCTTATTCATCATCAAACTGCCCATGATCTCATTTATCATTATGCTACCCATGTTCATATCATCATGCATACAATTGTCTCATGTATGCTTACTGTTCCTTGCTGCTCCATTAAGCTTGTTGTCCCAGATGTTGTGATGGTGACTGGTTGCTGCAACAGTCCTCAAACAGTCATCCGAACAACCCTTAATCTCTGCAACCTTTCCTGGTGTGATTACGCTAAATATTAAGACCCAATAAGACTCCAAAACTGCCCACGCTATCCCTTGCTGTGGTGCTATGGCCTGCGGCCTACCACACAGCCTGGCTGTAACTTAACAGCCCATGTATCAAACATACCTCCTCTATTGACTACGGTTAAGCATCATAAAGACCATAGCTAGGTGACTATGGCTAGATGATCCTTCCCTTGTTTTTGCATATATACCTCCATGAATTACGGCCTAGGGCAATCTGCGTCTAGAAGACTGTGTTATGATCATAGGTTTATCATTCTATGACCATGACTGTGAGTCTCCATGAATTGCGCGTAAGGTCTGTGCTCTGCATATAATAGTCTTCAAGACAGTGAGTGAGTTCTTCATGACTGCATGATAAGTGTCTTCATGCCATGTGTATATATATCTGTGTATGTACAAGTGTTCCATTATAGCATATAAATTCCTTCCCTTAATGCGGCAAGCTGTCTCTTTTGCCTGTGGATAGATCTTCATGACCTGCGTTGGACATGTCTCCTTTGATGCATGAACATGTCTCCTTCTTGCTGCATGAACAGGTCTCTATTAATCTGTGTTTAGGCTTCTACACGCAGCGTATTAAAAGCTCCTTCACGATAGTGTATAAGGGCCTCCATCTTTGCTGATAGGATCATCATGTTGCAGCTAGGGCACCATACAAGACTAGCGTAGACTTTTAGTGTCTCTCCTTCACCAAAACCCAGAGACGTGGAGAGGAGGAGATCGCCTTAAGAGTGTATATGTGTTCCAAAATGACTTCAAGTCCTTTATATTTATACTAAAACGTAGAGGTTAAATAAATATGACCTTTGGGCTTATTGAGCCTACATAAGTTGCTCGCTGACTTGACAATTAACCTTATAACACAAACAAATTCATAACTCCATGAATACTTATCGGAATTGGATGATCTTTAGATCAATCCTACACCTCTTAATGAGAGGGATCATTAAAAGTATCAACTGCCATAAATAAGATGACCCCGATGGATTTTGTCCCTAGTTCGCAATTTTAACATTTTTTCATGCAATGTATCAAACCATGAAATTCGGAGAAGATTAATATGACATTGCAAGGTCTGTTTGCTAAAAAATTGAAAGTATAATTCACTATAATTTCATATATGTACCCTATACAAGTTAGAGTTTGTGAATGGTCCTAAAATTAGTCTTAAACCAGTGAACCTTTAAATTTCCTATAATTAATTTTGTCAAGAATTAGACCATGAAATTGTGAGCACATTTTTAAAACAATTGAATATCCATCTAATCAAAATTTCATATTATGATTCACAATAATTTCATATATATACCTTGTGGAAGTTAGGGTTTGTGAATGATACTTAAATCAATATTGGATGAGTGAAGTTGGAACTTGTGTTATGATTTGCTTCCTGTGAAGAATGATACTATGAAATTTTGAACATATTGAGAAAAACTCTCAAGGTGTATCTACTAAAATTTTTATATTCTAGCTCACTAAAATATTAGACATGTACCACATGGAATCTATTGTTTGTGAATGGTCATAAAATTGATTTCAAAAGAGTGTTCATGACATTTTTCTATAATTCCTTTTCTGGGAAACTTTAGACTGTGAATTTTTCATATATGTACAAAGACGTATTGAAATGACTGACGTAAAAATTTTAAGATCATAGAAAAGAATTGGAAATGTTGTTGCGATCTAAATTACTCTATCACAAGGAGTTGTTGCTCCATTAGCCTTGCCTAGGACTCACCAGACATATGTGTGAACAAGAGTGCAATTAAACCAATCCCTATTTCATGCAAACAACAATATAAATTGCAAAGGAAGGATGATAGGTCATACCTATCAATTAAAGAAGAAAATGGTTGGTGCAGTTAGCTTGAGGGAATACACCAGAAATATCTTGAATCCTAGCTCCCAAATACTAATGACTTGCAAAAAATCAACCAAAAAAAATACCAAACATATTTCCTAGAAGCTTTGTCAACATGATAACAATTGAAAACCAATGAATAACATAAATAATCAAATGGAATCAATATGAGGGAACAAAATTGACTTTTATTATAATAAAAAAATGATGCAATGATATACCATCCAAATGAGGCATTTTCTCCCCAACATGCAATCTTGTTCTCCTCGAGTAAAGCTATTCTCATCAAAATAATAGAGCTCTCATGCTATTTCTGACCCTCGAGATCATATCTTTCCCGAAAATTACTAGATTATATAGGCCTTTTTCCCTCTCTAGGAGAATTTATCTGGACAACTAGGGGCTCGAGAAGTTAGGAAACTTCTAAAATAATTCACCCCTAAACAACTAATAGAGAAATCATTCAATATGATCTCCTCGAAAATGACAAAATATAGAAGGCCCAACAATGTTGTAGGTCATACAAAGCAAAAATATGTCAAATAACTCTAGTTATACACTATGAATTAGGGTCATACTACATGATATAAGTGGAAAACCAGTGACACTAATGTAAAAGGGGAAAAATCATGAGAAAAATCTATGCATCAAGGTCAA
This sequence comes from Pinus taeda, assembly GCA_000404065.3. Classification (NCBI taxonomy): domain Eukaryota; kingdom Viridiplantae; phylum Streptophyta; class Pinopsida; order Pinales; family Pinaceae; genus Pinus; species Pinus taeda. The sequence goes on from APFE031602795.1 coordinate 3,147, forward strand.
CAAGATAAGGGTTCCTACAACTAACTTAATGTGGGTAAAATAGGCTATAACAAATTCCCCCTAATGCATGAGGTCATAAGAGAAATTTATGGTTGAAATGAATTACAAAAACCTAAGAGCTCAAAATGGGAGGAAGGAGCCAAGACTGCAAAGCTGAATCAAAGTAACTCAAATGTTGAAGTCTCAATCATACTAATATTGTCCATGCATTGAACATACCCATGCTCAGTCATAAAGAGAAACTAAAGATGGTTTCATACTATACACTAGGGATTCATGACATGAAATGCTAGAACATGGCCATGAGAAATACATAATGGATCCATGTGATCCACCATAAGATCATAGACATTAAAAAATACAATGTAGATCTATGTCCCAATATGTTGAAATTTGGCAGCTCAGGGAGAAATTCCCTCCTTTGGGAAGCCCTCCTCATCCTCTAGAGACCCTACTAGCCCTTGGAAGAATTTAATTTACTCAAAGAAAAACATTAGTTTTAATGTAAAACCCACTTCTGCACAAAAATATAAGTTGGCTTGGGCAGGGAAATTCAACTTCATCAACCACAAAAATACACCTCATATCACATCACTTAGAGGCATCATCAATACATCACACCTTCTCATGATTGGTTCATGCAACTCTGAAATTGCAAATACAATGTCACACATGTGAAGAGGAGAGAAAGAGAATTTGTTGACTACATTGGCTTTCCATTTTGGGCATTTGACTAAAGTTGATTTTGTCTATTTTGGGCATGGTTTGACTTGGATTGACTTAGAATTTTGGATTTGTTTTGAAGGCTGAATTCAGTAGAGAGAAGGTCGATATTTTCTAGCAATTTTTATTATAGTTGACCAAATATCTTAGGTAGGTTTGACCATAGATTGACATAGTGCATTGACTTGATTTTAAGGTATATTTTGTGACTATTTTGACCAGGGTTGACTGAGCTAAGGAGGTCAAGTTTTTTGCTACTTTGACCAAATATTTTAGAGGTTGATTTGACCATTGACTAGGACTAGATAGGGAAAGGTTAAATATTATTGACTTTGACCATAAATTGTAGATTTAACTTTTGACCAGATTTGACTATATTACTCACATTGGTTTGGATATTGGATAGTTGACTTGGTTGGTCAATGGTTTGATCCTTTGACTCATTGTTGATGTACTTTGACATTGTAACTCTCTGTTGAACATTTGATGGAAATATAATAGAATAAGAATTTTGAAAGAGTTTTCCCCCTTGTGGGGTTTTCCCCTAGTTTTTGACCAAATTGTTGTGTCTCTATTGTTCTTTTGTCTTCTATTGTGCATTTGGTTTATTGTTCTATCTACAATTGCTTATTGTTGTTGGAAGACTAGATTTATTGGATAAAAGTGATTTATAATTAAGGAATAATTGTAATAAGTGATTGTGTCAAACATAGAACATTGGAAAATTAACATGGTATCAGAGTTGAGGTGAAGACAAGCCCAAGGAGTCAAGAGAAATCAATTGTGAAGGAATTTGATTAGAAGGAGCTTATTTGAATTGGTTAATATGTCTACCTCATACTTCAAGGTTGAAGAAAAGTTGAATGACTCATCTAACCATGTTGTTTGGAGAACCAGGTTGGAAGTAACTTTAGATGAAAATGATGTCTTGGAATATGTGGAAGGAAAAGTACCCGAGTCTTCTGAAAATGTTTATTTTTCTATCAAATCCAAGTACAAGAAATGTGAGGTAAAAGCTAAGAAAATAATTATTGATTCTTTAAGAGATCATTTTCTTATTTATATTTCAAAGGTTAAGAGGTCCAATGAAATGTTTGACAAACTAGCTGGTATGTATGAAGTCAACAACTTGAACCACATTCTTTCTTTGAAGAATCAACTCAAGGATATTAAGATGAACAAAGGAGAAATTGTGCAATCATACTTCATGAGGATATCCCAACTTAAGGATCAACTGTTGTCTGCTAGAGAAGTTACATCTAATAGAGATTTGGTATTCATTACTCTTGAAGGTCTTCCTCTGACTTGGGAGACATCCATCACTACTATTAGAAACAATGACGGGTTCCATTAATTTGATGAGCTTATTGGATAGTGCACACAAGAAGAGACCATGATGATATCAAGAGGAAGGATTCAAAAACATGAATAAGGAGATTCCACTGCATTTTTTTCTCAGGAAAAGAAGAGGAAAGGAAGAGGAATACCATCTAATCCAAGAAAGCATGCCCTAAATCTCAATATTCTAAGAGAAGATCGAGAATAATTGAAGGATATAATTTCAACAAGCATGGTCACTATGCCTGAGGATGTCTAGAAAAGAGAAGTGCTCCAAGGTCCAACTACAACAACAATCATGGCTTCAACAACAACATGTCTAACTATAGAAGAAGAAGACAAGGTCTTGATAATCGTGATGAAAGATACCTTCCTCAAAAGAGATAAAAGAACTCAAGGTATGGAAATAATACAACTACTACTCAATCTGAATATTTTCTTATTTTTTCTCTTTCTAGTTCCTCCCCTCCATATTCGTTTTATAGTTGGTTGGTAGAAAGTGGGGAATCTAGACACTTCATGAGGTATCGTGAAGTTCTCTCAAACTTGGTTGAGAGGGAGACAAATTTGAAGATCATTATTAGGGATAATTCTACCTATCATGTGAAGGGAATTCATTCTATTTCATTTGATTTGGATTATGGTAAAACTACACATCTATAGGATGTCCTATATGTGTTAGGATTGAAAAAGAATCTAGTATCAATATATTCCACATAAGATAAAGGAACAAGAGTTTCTTTTATAAGATGAAAAGTTCTCACTTTACCTATGGAATCTCATCTGAGGGATGCCTTCACTTTAGGATCAAGGATTGAAGGCCTTTATAAAGTCAATGGAATATTAGTCTAAGAATTGGTTCATGATAGTAACCGTCAATGTGAGATGTGGCACCGAATATTTTCTCGCCTTCACTATGAAGCCCTATGTAAGGTAAGGAGGATGGTTTCTGGAATGCCTAAGGTTCAAGAAAATCATGATGGAGTATGTCCAAGATGTGCTAATGGAAAGAAGATGAGGGGACCATTCCCTTCTATTAGAATAAGGTCAAATGGGATACTTCAACTCATACATTCTAGTCTATGTGGATGAATGATGGTAAAATATCTTGGTGACTGTATCTACTATAAAATATTTGTGGATGAATTCTCTCGTAAGCCATGAATAATATTTTTGAGACATAATGATGAGGAATTTGATATGTTTAAGGACTTGAAGGCACTGATAGAGAATCAAACAGGGAAAATAATCAAATTCTTTAGGTCTAATAATGGTGGAGAATTCATTTCAAATGAGTTGCAATAAAATAGAAATCAAGAAGGAGACCATTATACCTTAACCCTGAGAAAAATTGAGTGGCTAAATGTTATAAATTATTTTGTCACACTCCCCGTCTCATATCCTGAAATGTCAAAATGATGAAATTTGTCAGTGTGTTCACCATTAAACATGTTCACAAGCATCCTTGAAGAAAAGAAGAAAACCTGCCTTGAAAGAAATTCTGAAGAAACTTGTCAAAAACCTTGTTTTCAAGATCAGCGCGTTTTGCATCACAAGTGACCTGTGATGGTAACTTGTTGCACTATACTATCCTAGTGCATCTAGTGCAACTTTTATAAGGAAAACCTCGTTGAACCTCTTTAGGCAGTTTTTCCTAAAGTGGAAGAGAAGCTTCTCTTATTATAAGTCTCGAGAACGGAGAGCTCGTTATATGTGAATAAGGATTAGAACGAGACCTCCCATTCTTGGTCCTTGATCCTAATTTCATGTATCTTTCCCTTGAGATGTGGAACCTCTCCCTCCTTTTGTGGATCCTTAACTCCCTCTCCTTCCCTATAAATGAGATCCCTACTATCCATAACTGGGCACTAATGGTTGGTTGCCTTCCTAGCATTGAACTATGCCCAAATGTTGCCCATTTTTCTAAGGAAGAAAAAGTGCTTGAAGGTTAAGGCTAGTACTTGGAAACTCGCCTAAAGGAGGCTTCCAACATTAAGGCTTAATTGGTTGTAATGCTCTCTTTACCATCTATTAATAATACATTATGTGTTTTCTTTCCATAAATTCAATAATCATTGCTCATTTAGTATAGTATTCCTTGATCTGTTATATGGTTTATATTGGAATGGTTTTTTATATGTATGTGTTTGTTGTCTCCACATGATTTTCCTTGAAGTTATTCATCCATAATGGCAAAGAGGAGATTGAACTTGGAAGCGAAAGAATCAAGGATGACACCAATAGATGTTAGCATCAAAGTGAGGTAGGTCATCTATCCTCCTTTGTTTTTTCTAGTATAAACTTGGAAAGTTTGCAAATATTTGTTTTCGTTTGTTGCTAGATCCTCCCATAGGACTAGAGGGATCATTTATTTCCATAGAAATGATTTCTTGCACAATACAAGGCGACCCTGTTGGGGAGCTTATAACCCTTCCAACCTCCTTTTTATGTTCGATCTTTTTTATTAGTTTGTCCAAACTCCTAGTGATCTGTAGCTTTTGGTTCATTATGGGTTTGCATTTTGAGTAGTTTGTTCTTTAGAGTGTTAAGTTTGGATCTCTCTTTGATTTTCTTTTTATTTTCCTAAGTATTTCTTGCCCAACACATTTTCTCCAGAAACAATCTCACTATCAGCGTTGGTTTTACCCATTACAGTCACACTGAAGTCAACACATATTTTGACCATAAAAGTAGCACTAAAGACCTTATCAACATAGATTTTTACCATTAAAGTAGGGTTTATCCAAAAATTGGGATTTTTTTAGGGTTTCTACCAGAAAGGTCTAGTGTGTCTTGATCACTGAAGTGTTCTCCTACTCTGTGTGCATAGGGTCTTCCATTATTTTTGTTGATTTCTTATTGGTTTGCAAAAGTCCATCCCATTGTTTGAAGTAGTGAAAGTTAATTTTGGTTGAGTCTTTATTTCTTTGGGTCGATTGAATTTATTCTTTGCTGCTTGTATCTGTGGAAGGAATATTGATTTGTTGTTGGTTAAAGCATTATTATTTCTTTTGAAAACCATAAAAGAAATGGCATTTTCATTTTCTTAGCTTTCATCTCAAAGTTTACTTTTCGAATTGCATTAGATTACATTTCATTGAAAAGTTTTTTTTTTCGGGATTATCATTGATCTTAGATTACATTTCTTAATGTTGAAAGCTAAAAAATGCATTCTCATTCATGAAAATAAAAAGTGAAAAAAATCATGTAGGTGCATTTCAATGAATTGAAATTCATTTTACTTTTGGTGGGTGCAATGGAATAGGGAAAGTGAAAGATATAGTTAGGAAGCTTTGTTTGTTTCATACTTGGTTGTTGTATCAACATTTGAACTTATTCCCTATGCTAGATAACCTTCATTGAAATAGAAAGAGTCTCTTTCTCATACTAGTTGCATCATAAGTGTGTTCAGGTGACATTGATCTTTGAGCCTTAAAACCAAAAATTAATTGAAGATCAACTTTAAAATTTATCTCAATTAACCTAAGGAGCATTTGGAACATTAACGAAAACATTTAGACGTATAGACTAGAGACGTGTTCTTGCATCGTTAAATGTAGGAGCTATCATTATTTTCTAACATTGTATTCCGGGGGTGAAATCCCATTACACGTACATAAGTGTATAGGATCATTCTCCACGCACCTTCGGGTATATCAGACAGTGCTCCATGCATGAAAAGTATAAAGGAACACTCTCATCGAATGATTACGCATTAGACAACACTACTACAGGCTGCACTCCCACGTACCGTCGTGTATATATTGGGAGTCCCCTATAGGTTTCCATCCATCCATAGGTAACTGAGTATTCCACCTTGTATACCATGATACACCAAACAAAACATTCATGGAGATTGGCTACCATACGTTAATTCCTTGGTTCGCCAAGGTGTATATTGCAGTTCATGGTTTCTTGGTAAACCCTCATGCTTAGTTACCCCTTTTTATTTATTTTCTGTTAATTTCTAAAATTTTATTGACTACTGAACAACATCCTTTCTCTGGAAATACTCCATAGTAGATCTTAGGTTGAGACTAATGGGAACAGCTCCTGAGTCCACCAATCAAGGAAATCCCTCTCACGGGAATCACGTTCCTTTTCCTTCTTTTGGAAATCTTGGTGCTCCTTATATGGCAATGTTTTCCCTTCCCGGATGGTTGCGAATGTCCAAAATACTTCTCAACTGGGTTCTCCTCCACTTGAACCATATAAACCTCCTCTATCCTAAAGTTGACTCTTTTCCTTCTTCGCCTGTTCTGTCTTCTTCCTCTTCATTTAGTGAAAGCTTGCAAGCTAGTTACCAAGTGAATAGGAAGAACAAGAAAAGGAAGATTAAGAAGAAGAAAAATAAGCAAGGGGGCAACGAAGCAACTATTGCTACATATGCGACTAATGTGGAGAAACCTTCCAATCAACCCCACAAAGTTAAATTCCCTTGCACACTTTGTATGGGTGACCACCTTCTCAGAGATTGTCCTAGTATTCCTAAGGTATTAGAAGTCTAGTCTACAGGCTCACATTGGCCTTCGTCATTAGCCTCAGGAGATCATGTTGGTGGTAAACCCTCAACTAGTGATAGTAATGTTCATGGGAAAAAGGGTAAAGTAAAATTTCCTTGTAGGCTATGTGAAGGGAATCATCCTATTCACCTTTTTCTTTATATGGATGAAACCTCAAAAGTGTTGGACAACCTTACATCTTATTGACCTTGCCTTCCAACTGGTTATCGAAATATTTCGCCTAATCCTCCACTAGTTGGTCAAGTGATTACTCAGAATGCATCTCTAGTCAATCCCACTCTCTCTGAAAGTGAATCCCATGAGTCCATTCCTGACCAACCATTGGTTGAGAAAATGGTTTACTTGATTCCACCTTCATTTGATCCTACCTTTCCTGTAGAGAGTGAACTTCATAACGCCCAACTTCTTCTTGTTTCTTCAAATTCCAATGAATTGGGGGGAAACCCTCTCGTTCCCATGGTATAGGGGCGCGATCCTCCCGTTCCCATAATGCAAAGGGGAATTTGTCTCGTTCCCATGGCACCCCATCCAAGTAGTTTGGTCACTTCCTTTGATTGGATTCGACTGGCAAGATACGTTCTTCCTTCTTACGTGCCTTTTCAGATCACAGTACATGCTTATAATATATTCGTACCTAGCACAATCATAGATGAAGGTGTGTCGGTTAGTATTATATCCTCAACAACTTGGAAAGCTTTAGGTTCTCTGCAACTTGTGCCCCTTACCCAAAATATGTTGGCTTTTAATAAAGGAACCAGTCAACCATTAGGGATTCTTCCTAAGTTGCCTATACTTTGGGAGGAAAGGTCATCTATATCAATGTAATAGTTGTATAAGGCCCTTTGGATTTTAATTTATTCCTTGGTCGTGACTATGTTTATGTCATAGGATCTCTTATTTCTTCTCTCTTTCAAGTAATGTGTTTCCTGCATGAAGGAAGAATTGTGGCCATTGATCAACTTTTGTTTGTTGGTCCTAATTTGACTCCCAATAAACCATCTTCCCTAAATGGTCCTTGTATGCATGTGGTATCACCCCCACCATAGGTTAATTATGTGGACACTTGTTCCATGATCGTGCCTGCTGATGATCTAATTAGTGATATAGTGCATCATGTATTGGGGGCATAATATCTTGATCTTTCCATTAGATCCCTTGACATGTATCAGTTCCAGAGTGTTGTTCTCCCATATGATGAGAACCTATTGGAAGCCATGGCATCTTATGGTCCATAAACAAGGTGTCAGAGAAGAGTTCCTTGTCTTGTGTCAAGCTCCTTAAAAAATGAATCAAGGTTCTCAGAGCAGAGTTCCTTAGCTTGTGTCAAGCTTGCTAAAAAATGAAACAAGGTATTGAAGCAGAGTTCCTTGTGTTGTGTCAAGCTCCTTAAAAAATGAGTCAAGGTTTTTGGAGCAGATATCATTGTCTTGTGTCAATCTCCTTCAATAAAGAATCAAGGTTTTCAGAGAAAATTTCCTTTCCTTGTGTCAAGCTCGTTCAAAAATTAAACAAGGTGTCATGAGCATGGTTCTTTTCCTGTGTCAAGCTTGTTAAAAAATCAAACAAATCCCATTCCAATTCGAGTCTTTGATTAGATCTCATAAATTCCTAGTCAAGTCTTTCACTTGATCTTGTAAATGAACCTTCATTCCATCCACCCATTAATAACTAGTAGCCTACTTAGGTGATTGAAATGAATCTTGGGGGGCATGTGTAGTGCCCACTCTAGTCCCCTGACTCTAATATGACATTATCTTAGATACTTTAGTCTATGAGTAACTCAGGCTGAGGATCCAGAAGCGTGACTCTATTATCAGTGAATGTGATGGTTATGTATGTTCTCTATTAATATTATAATTACGATATAATTAACGGTTATGTGTACTCTGATATCATGATGGTGATAGTAGTAAAGGATAGACATGTTTCTATTGATGTTATAATGATGATAGCTTTGATCTATATGTATGGTTCCATTAAGGTTATGATGATTCTAGCCATGATGGAGGTATCCCCTATGTTAGCCACTTACATTGGTTCTGGTTCACAATGAACAATGATGTGAATGACCAGGTGCTGGTAATAATGCTATTATGAAATGACTAACATTGCACAACCTGGTTACTGATTAGTATTGAGTATGGCAGGAAAACCACCAGAGGCACTCGCACATGACGAGTTGACGACACCTGGTTTGATGAAAATTTATATTGCTTTATCTTTGAAATCGATCTTGAAACGTGCTAATATGTTCATATATATTCTGATAATATGTTAATGGTTGCAGGCACTGATGAGTTGCTTGGCCGAATGACTCACATATGGGTGATGGGGTTGTACAGGTGGATGGAACTACATGGGAGGGGTGGGACAGAGTCCCTGATCTCACCCACTAGCACTCCC
>APFE031602800.1:2093-28644 GCA_000404065.3 Pinus taeda
GGACAACATCAGGTTACTTTGTGATAGTCAAAGTGCAATACATTTGGCTAAGAATCCGGCCTACCATAGCAAATCAAAGCATATTCCAATTAAGTACCATTTTGTAAGACAGGTTATCACTGAAAGGGGAGTCTCTCTCGAAAAGGTGCATACAAAGGAGAACTGTGCAGACATGTTCACGAAACCAGTTTTGTTGGAGAAGCTATGCTGGTGTTTGGCTTCTCTTGGCTTGCATAAAATATAAAATAATAATAACAGGGCATCAGGCGAATTGTTGTCAAGGTGGAGATTGTTGAGATTTTCTGTTTGAGTCAAATAGGCAAAAATCTCTGAAGGATGACAACAATAGGGATTCAGTTTCTAGATTAGCTCCAGGTTGTTGGGAGGGAGTTAATGCCTCCTATATTTGATGTGAGGGAGTTATGGGGCTGTTAGATTCTCTATGCTATATAACAGGCAATCATTCGGATGATTTGCTAAGAGAGTGTGAGGATTTCTTGATGTAATCTCCAATTTGATTAATATATTCCTGATGCCTATGTTTGGTGGACGTAGCCCAGATTAGTTGGGTGAACCACGTTAAATATTGTGTTATATGTGCTTCTGGTGTGTGTTATATGATTGCTCTGCACCTGATCCAACAATATTCATCTCAACTTCCCCCGAGCTGGGCCATGAAGGCAACCATGAGCGTAGAAGCGGTAAGTCCAGAATGGAATTCGTTACTAATGTTAATTGATTAGTATAGTGTTTGGGTATTTATGTTAGACAGTGTCAAACGATAGTTGCGGTTGACAGTTAAAGGCAGTTTCCTGCCCGCAAGCTCCTTCTTGACCAACTGGCTTCACGTAACAACCTTCGAGAGTATTATTTTTCACACTTTTATTTCTCAATTTTCGCACTTTTTCACACTTTTATTTCTCAATTTTCACACTTTTATCATATATATACACACACTTCTTCAAGTTAATATGTCCATACTCCATCAATTTTCTGGGATTTCAATATCTACGGGATGACAAATTTGAGAAAAACAATTAAATCTATCATCCATTTTCTCCTCATGTTTAACATATTATTTGTGATCATTTTTCTTATTATTTGAATTTGTGAAATTGTTTAAATCTATATCATCTTTTCCCTGAGGTTATATTATTTTGTGATATTTTATTATTTTTTTAAATGTTTTATTTACATTAAAGTAATTAGTTAGTTGAGATTCATAGTAGATGTTGATTTATCATAACAGATTTAGCAGGTTGTAATTTTTTTTTTTAAAATGAAAAGAAATTTGATTTAAATTAGATATTAGTGAGTTGAGAATTTAAAATAAATTAAATTAATTAATATTAAATTTTATGTTTATTTTATTTTGAATTTTAATTTTATATAATTGATTCAAGTTAATATTTAACAAAACATGCCCATTACTAATATATATATATATATTATATATATATATAATTAATTTTGAGCAATATTTATTATGGAAAATAATCCTAATTTCTTTATATTTAATAATATTTTATAAAATAATAATCATAATTTTAAGAAAATAATAAATTTTTATCAAATCCATCATTTATTTTATATAATAATTATTATGTTGAATTTATTATTTATTATTATTTTTAAATTTCATTTATATAATAAATTTAAAATAAAATCTTTAATATAAAATGTTATTAATTTTATATTCTTATTTGAATTTGAATTAAATAAATATTTTAATCTGAATTTTATTTTAATAATTTTATAAAGAATTAAAATTATCTTTTTATATATCAACGCCTTTTGATATTATGTTAAATATATATATATATATATATATATATATATATATATATATATATTTATATATATTATTTCACTTAAAAGTTAATGAGAATATATACTTAAAAATTGGTAGTCTTTATTAAAAAATTAAAGAGAGCCTGATTATTGGTGTGATAACATATTTAGAGATTGATATCATCTTTATGAAAAGATTGAATTGAAGATGATTAATTGGTTTTATATATGGTTATTAAAGAAAATGTAACAATCTATTTTTCTATTTAAAAATTTGTAATTAATTTTGTTTAAAAGTATGTATGGCATTTTTATTTATTTTTATATTCATCATTATAAGGAAGACATACCATGGGTGGTAAGAAATGTAATTCTTTTTACTTTTCTAGTTAATAAATTGATGATTATGATTATTGATTACCAACACATATGAGAGCCTCTAGGGTTACAATATCAAAAGTAAGGAAAGGTATGTGGTTCTATGAAGCTTTTTTTATTGATATTCTATCTATCATATCTTATCATCTTCACCTTGTTTATGTTATGAGTAGCTGAGAAAACAAATTCCTAGGATTCAACCATCACACCTATACTTTATCAATGTGTCTCCCTTAGATTCTTGAAACAAGAAGAAGTAGTGGGGGAACTTCTTGTTAAGAAGGACGCATATGAAGTTCAAATAGTTTGAATGAGGCTAAGAAAAATATAGGAAAAAGAGAAGTTTTAGAGAAGAGAAGGGTAGAACCCAAAGCACCATGAACATATAGATCATACCAACCAAGAAAATAAGTAGAGACACTTATGGAAAGAGCTAGGAAACTAGCAAAATATGCTAGAATTTTTCTGACATCAACTAGATCTTTTTATATATTCACTGAAAACCACAAGAAGAAGAGACTTCAAAGGGACTAAGAAGTAGAGAAGGAAGTCATGTTGTATTGTGATAGAAGGGTAATGTGGGTGCTCATAGCCACTCTGTCTTTTGCAAAATGTTGAGGTTCGAAAATAAGCTCTTATTGTCATGTTGTTGTCCTTAGTTTTTCCTACTTTTTCTCTTATAATCCTACCATAGATATCATTTCACAAACCTATGTTTTCATTTGTGCATAAGTACCATGCTTAAGCTACAATGGTTATAAACGAAGAATTTTAAGGTAAAAATGTCCATCTTCCTATAATTTTGTACATTTCTCTATAGAAATGGTTTAAAATATTATGATTGCATAAACTGACATATCCTATGACTCCTCTTCCTTTATGTAGCAAAACAATTGGTTATCATATCTCCAAGCATGGTCTAACAAAACATAAAACTTAAGGATGTGGAAAAAACTAAGGAGGTGGTTTTCCACCTTTGGATGCAGTTAGAAGACATCCATGTCACCATCAGAGATCAATCAAATGTTCCTATCAATAGTCTCAAGTCATAGTAGAAAGAGTAGTGTGACATAGCTTAAGTTTGATGATAGTTGTTGGCATTGTGTGATGGATAAAGGATCTTACAAAATCAATATATGAAATATCCAAGAGAGATTCATGCTTTTTTCATGAATCTCTTAGATCATCAAATCGATCTTTAATCCCACGCGATCTCAAAAGCATTATTTGATCATAAAATTAAGCAGTAAACCTCTTAACATAATTTTTGTCTTTTATATTATAAGTAATTGGAAGCAAGTTGGATGTATTGAAATAGCGGTAATTAATATAATTTTTATAGTTTCTTGTTCTTGTACTTACGATTTGAATTGGAAGCAAGTTGGATGTATTGAAATAGTGGTAATTAATATAATTTTTATAGTTTCTTGTTCTTGTACTTACGATTTGCTATTTGTTCCTATTCAAAATTGTGGTTACATTAATTTTGTTTTATTTGAGTTTTCTTTAAGCAATGTGTGACCCAACCAGGAAGGCCCCCCTATGATGAGGATGCATGTTTCCATCATTTTGCATGTTTTAATCTCTTTGTATTTCATTGAACTTTTAGGACATATTAGATTTTATTACAATTTGACATATCATTACTTGATTACATTAGCTTGTGCTTAGTTTACAATTATTATATCTTTATTTTAAATTAGTGTATTTTCTTTTAAAATTTAATCATTTTTTAATTGATTATTTATTTAATAAATAAGGACAGAACCCTGTGTAACCTACTTATGCATAACCTCATGTACCTTGTGGCACTTGTCTCAATTTCATGATCAATTTCACAACAAGATAGATTAGCTCAATTGAATCACAAGGACAAATCCTTATGTAAATACACATGTAGAATGTTGTGCAATCTATAATGGTTGTGTCAGCATTCCTTTTTGTCAATATTTCATAGATTGAAAATTTAAAAACTAATTCCTTACATATATTGTGCCTTATAGATCATAAGCTTACCATGGCATAATAATGAATTAAATGTAAGAGAACTCTAGGGCAATTGAATTGAATGACATTTTTGGTGTCATTATCGAGGAAGTGTATGTAGCATCTAGCTTTTAATTTAGTTTTCTTTTAAATTACTCAATTTGGTGGATGATAAATGATAAGATGACAGGTAAGAACCTGCACATCACCACAATAAGATTTCTCCAAAGCCTTGATTGTTTCATAATTTATTCATACTTAATTGAATAAGTAAGCGTGATAAGTAGAATATATGTATAGAGAAATGGATTCAAGAGGTACATTAATTAGAGATAGAAACACTTTAACACATCCACCCTTTAACCCCACTAGTTCACATGGTGCAGTAAGAACCACATCATTCATTCCCTCTTTTGCAGGTAGAAGAAGGTATCTTGAAGTACAAATTTATGAAGTCAGAACTAGAGATAAACCAACATAATCAACATAAGTTGTTATCTTTATTTGCCACTAAACATGAGAACAATTTTTTGCACAAGAGCTCTAAATACCCATTAAAGAAGAAGAAGAATAAATCTCCTTTGGGAAGCAATAATTGAAGAACCAATTGATGATAATACAATAGAGGAGCCTTGTTCTCCTAGTTTTTAAGAATTAATAGTTGAAGGAGAAGGAGAGACAATAACTCTTGAGAATAGATTTGGAAGTGATTTAGAAGGAGGGGAAGGTAATAGACCAACGCCTCCACTTGTAGTTGGAAGAAGACCTCCAATTGGAGGAGGAAGAGGAGAATATGGAGAAAATAATAGTGAAAAATATGCATTTGGGTTTCATATATATATATATATTATATATATATATAATATTCATATTCCAACATGAAGAATATTTCTCCATATCATTACTTCCAAATGTCCATGGTATGTGAATTGAAGACCCATAAACTTTTGTTTTTGAGTTTGAAGTGGCATATAGAAGTTATGATTATTTGCAAGATGATGTAAAAATTTATTTCCAACTACATTAAAGTATGGGGATTTAATATGGTTCATGGGATTAGGACCAAAATTTGTAATATCTTGGGATGTAATGAAATAACTTTTTCTAGAAAAGTATAAATATTATTGTATTGAACATGATTTTGAGGAAGAAGTTTTTAAAATGAGTCAAAAAGAGGATGACAATATCAAATCCTACATAGAAATATTTATCTACAATGTCAAGTTAGCAAAGCAACATAAATTAGTATTTGACACTCTCAAAACTCCGAGGAATTAGAGATGAGTGGACTAATCTCTTGAATGTGATGGGTAAAGGTGATGTATGTTAACTTAATTCTAAAGGAATTTATGTGTTATGGAAACATATATAATGAGGAAGGTCCAAATATGGTAAAGGAGCTTGAGATCCAACTATGGCCAGTGTAAGCAAATAAACATCTAGTGTGGTAAGTAGAGCTAGACTTGGTCACTTATTAGAAAATTTTAAAATTGATATTCTTGGAAATTTAAGTGAACAAATTGATATGATAAGATTTAAAAAAAACAAAATAAGAAGAAAAATATGTTGCATTATCCATATTTTGTCCTAGATGTAGAAAAAATCATCCTTTGAAATAATGTCCTTTGGATAACTTCAAATTTTGTGTTATTTGTGGAGAATATCATGTGACAAAGGATTTGCCTTCTTTACCTAGACTTAAAGCAATTTATTAAGAGGAAAATGGGGAAAATGAAGCTTCAAAACAACTTTGTTTTGTAGCACAAACAAGACATTGGAAATATCGACAAGTAGGTACTGTTCATGACCCTACTCAACACTTTCATGCTTATCAACAATGTCCATAAAGTAGTTGGAATACACCCTTACCTTGGAAGCCATGGTCACCTCAACCTCAAAATGAACCTTGGAAAACAAGGTTAGTGAGGAGAATAGGGAGGAAATAATCCTCAATACTCTCAACAATATTATCCATCATATCGTCAATATCCATAACATCAACCCCAACAATCATATCCACCAACTCCATAATTAAATCTACAATCACAATTAACTTCTAGCCAACCTCTTTAGTTACCATCTACACAACCTCCACAAACACCTACCCATGTACCCACACAACTTTTTCCAAATCCCAACAATGAATATCTTAGCTCGCTTACAATTTTGAGCCTCAATATTTCCAAACCTATATGATTACCCTTGATCTTAATGACATCCACCTTAAGTTAGGAAGGGTGCTTCATAAGGAATCTCTAGTAATCATCGAAGAGAAAAATTAGGAATAAATTAATAAGAAAACAGATGATACCATAATAAAATACCCTATCCATCCAAGTGATTAACCTTCTACATATTTTCAAAATCTTCCTTTTTCCAGAAGGGGTAAAAATAGATGAGAATGTAGAAAAGTAATTATACCATCAAATTATGATATGCTATATGAATTAAAAAACATTTGTATTTTAATTCCCTTAGCGAAATAAATAAAATACATTCCTATATATGTTAAAAATATAAAGGAATTGTGTATAAAAAACCAAGAAGACAAATGAAAGAACCACATAAAGAACATCTCATTGGAAAGTTAGCAAATATAATCATGGGAAGAACTGATATAGAAAAATATTTATATCCAAGAAGTCCCACCATAAAAAATCACATAAATAATAATACTATTCCAAACAAAGTTATTTATCTAGGAGCAATTATAAATGTAATGGAAAAAAATATAATGGATGAATTAGAACTAAGCAATCTACAATATACACCAATTGTTTTGAAATTAGCAGATAGATCCACTATAAAACCAAAAGGTGTATTAGAAGATATTCTTGTGTCTTTAGAAACATAGGAGTACTAAGTTAATTTTATGGTTCTTACACCTAGAAATAAATTTGGAGGAAATCCATTACCATTAGGAAGGCCTTGATTATCCACAATCAATGCATTTATTAATTGTAGATCTGGAGACTTGACAATTTCAAATGGAAATGCAACAAAGAAGTTCACACTTTATCCACCTACCAAAATAATTATTGAATTAGAAAAAAGAAAATGGGCTGACGATGTAAATGATGATAAAATTAATACTATCTATTCTAACAATTTCATAAGTAATGAGTTTTAAACCAAATGTCGAAGAAAGTCAAATAACAAATTTTATGAAATTTTATGATTTTCCTCACTATCTTGGTAAATAAATACAAATTTTTTATGTGGATATGATAGGTAACGATTTTCAAGAAAAATATTCTATACACAAATTTCATCATATAATTCTAAGTTATCATTAAATTCTATGATAACATTTGGTAGTGTTCTTGTTGAGATTAAGCTAGGGAAAAACTTTAATTTTAATTTTAACATGGAAAAGTCTCAAAAGGATCAATTAATAAAGATTCTAAAAAAATATGCCTTTTATTTTGCATGTGAATATACAAATATGAGAGGTATCAACCCTAATACATGTGTGTGTGTGTATGTATGTGTGTGTGTGTGTGTGTATTCCCCTCTCTCTCTCTCTCTCGATCTATATATATATATATATATATATATATATACATATATATATTACATATGTAGATGTATATGTATATGTATAATATGTATATATGTATATGTATATGCATATATATATATATGTATATGTTATATGTATATGTATATGTATATGTATATGTATAATGTTTTAGATTATATATATACTAACATATACATACATATACATATACATATACATAATATACATATACATATACATATATATATATATATATAGAGAGAGAGAGAGAGAGAGAGAGAGAAGAGAAGAGAGAGAGAGGAATACACACAAAAATCATAATTTTCAGTGATAGTAAGAAAATTACATATTGTAGATGTTGATTTGCATATGCTATATAGTGAGGCGATTCACCCATCAAAAAATATAGCGTGGGTGATGTAGGAGCATCCAGACTTAGCGAGCAATGTGATTGTAAGTTCACATGTTGTGGCTAATAGGAGATGAATTTCATTGACCTGAGTGGTCAAAAATCAGTTTTAGTAGAGAGGGTTGGGTCTCTTGAATTAATATTTATCTCAATTATTGTAATAATTGGATTACTGTATTATTTTTAGAATAGGAGATAAGTTGTTAGTATAGGTGTGTATCAGATCTTGAGAATAGGGATTTAATGGTTGAGTTGATAAAAATAGAGATTGAGTTGTTAATGAAGTTATGATAGGATTTGATTCATAAAAGAGTAAAGAATGTAATGACAAAGATATGAGATGATCGAGAACAGAGTGAGTAAGCGAGAGTTTAAGTAAGAGGCAGGGTTTGAGATTGAAACAGAGGTCAGACAAACTGTTGTAATCAAGCCAGAGGGCCAAGACTCTATAATTTCCATTTTGTTGAATAATAGATTGAAGTGTGGTGTGGACGCACTATTCTGGTGCAAAAATTCATTTGTAGTTGTGTATTGGCGTTCTAGACCCTAATCAGGTATTCTCTCTGTTTTAACACTTTATTTATAAATCACAGTCAATTGGTATTAAGAGTTAATATTGAGCTTAAGCGCTAAATATTTCCTTAAGCGCCTTTCTTAAAATATGAATTAAACATGTGGGTAGTATTTGGAAAGTGGTAAACGGTATCTCGCGTGCTTAAGAATAGGTAAATGGTATTGTTCCAAGTTCGCACAATTAACCTTAGCGGGTGACATGTAGCATGAGAAAACCACTTTTCTCACGCGCTCTCGACTTGATATCGGTCGTGCAAGAATTTGTGTGATATTGCGTGACAGTCGTTCGATTGACAGGGCTACATCGATGGTGGAGATTGTCCGGGTTAGTTGTTGAGTGGATGATGCGATATCCATTGGATTTGGAGAAGTGAGATCAATGGCGTGGATTGAAGCACTTGATAAAAGGAAAAGTCAATGAGGGACCAACAGTGACTAGTCAGATAAGCGAGACCCTCAGGGGAAAAATCCACGTGTAGAATATGTTTGTGCGTAGCTAATTGGTTACAAAGTTAACTAATAGTCTAATTCGAGACTACCACCCCATTTCATCAACCTCCTGCGTCATTTTGGTATCAGAGTACAGAGATTAAGTTTTTCTACAACAAACATGCCACCAAGGAGAGAAGGAGGCATAGGTCGGGGGAGACCTATAGCAAATGCAATTCTATTAGATGAGAACCGGAATCTATGTACAAGAATGGAGACAATGAAAATTGCTCAGAGGAGAGGACCTGATGAAGGAAATGCCAGTGCTACAAAAGAATATTTTGAGGAAGAAGAAGAGGATGAAAGTGAAGCTGCCAAAGTTCTCAAGATATCGGGCAAATCAAGTGGAAGACCAAAGATGGAAATACCTTTGTATGACGAGAATCTCAATGTAGAAGAGTTGATGGATTGGATCAGTTCATTAGACAAGTATTTTGACTATGAGGAGGAGGTTGATGATAAAAATAAGGTGAAATTTGCAGTTACCAGATTGAAGGGTCTTGCAACTATTTGGTGGGATTAATTACAAACATCCGGAGCAAGAAAAGGGAAGTCCAAGATCAAACGATGGGAAAAATTGGTAAGTAGATTGAAAGCCAAATTTATGCCAAAAGATTATCAGTTAAATCTTTTCAGATAGTTACAAAATTTGAGGCAAAAGGAATGACTACCAAAGAATACACATAAGAGTTTTATAAGCTGAGTATTAGAGTAGGACATGCAGAGGAAGAGAAATTCCGTGTTACACATGTGGAGAATGTGGACATGGATCATGGGATTGTCCTCATAATAAAGTAACAAATCAAAGGAATGTGAATGTGGCTGAGGCAAGGGAAGAGAAACTTAAAATTTCAAACAAGGAAGAATCACCTGAAGTAGGAGAATCCTTGTTGTTGAAAATGGTATTGCTTAAGGCAGAGAAAGAGATAGGAGAACCAACTCAGAGAAAGAGTTTATTCAAAACTACATGCAAGTCCAAAGGAAAATGCTGTAAAGTGATAATTGATAGTGGAAGCACTGATAACCTTGTTTCTACGGAAATGGTGGACAAGTTAGGACTAGTGAAAATAGTACACCCTACTCCTTACAAAGTGTCATAGCTACAAAAAGGACATTAGCTTATTGTGATAGAACAATGCAAGGTAGAGATAAATATTGGTACTTATAAGGATGTGATATTGTGTGATGTAATGCCAATGGATGTATGTTATATGTTCCTGGGAAGACCTTGGCAGTTTGATCAGAAAGCTATTCAAGATGGGAGAAGAAATACTTACACTTTGGAGAAGGGTGGAAATAAACACACACTGCTTCCATTGAAGGATGGAGTAGGCAAAGAAACGCCTGGAAATGGTGTTATGCTAATGAGTGGGAAAGAATTGCTGCAAGAAGTCAAGAAGGATGAATAGATGCATTTTGCTGTCATAAGGAGACCTAAGGTAATTTTAACTTCCACAAACTTAGATGATTTATCTGAAGAGATCAAAAATCTCTTGAATGATTTTTTTGATATTATTGTGGATGAGTTTCCAAATGCATTACCACCCATCAGGAGTATTAGTCATCATATTGATCTAATACCTAGAGAAAGTTTTCCAAACAAAGCAGCATATAGGTTAACTCCTCAAGAAAATGCGGAAGTTGGAAGAAAAGTACAAGAACTGATGGATAAGGGATTAATCAGAGAGAGTCTTAGTCCATGTGTTGTACCAACAGTACTCAGTTGAGTTGAAGGTGGTGAATGGCGTATGTGTACAGATTCTAGAGCCATAAAGGAGATTACTATCAGGTATAGATTTCCTATAACACACATGGATGATTTGATGGATTGTTTAAGCAGGTCAAAGTATTTTTCTAAAATAGATCTGAAGAGTGGATATCATCAAATAAGGATTAGAGAAGGAGATGAATGGAAGACTACATTTAAAACAAATAATGGGTTGTATGAATGGTTAGTGATGCCTTTTGGACTCACTAATGCACCTAGCACATTCATGAGATTAATGAACGAAGTATTGAAGGAATATGTAGGCAATTTTGTCATTGTTTATCTTGATGATATTCTAGTTTTCAGTAGAAGCAAAGAAGAACACCTAGAGAATCTTAAGTTGGTTTTAAGAACTCTGCAGAAAGAGAAATTGCTGATAAATCTGAAGAAATGTAGTTTCATGAAAGAATAATTAATCTATTTTGGATTTGTAGTTTCTAAAGAAGGTTTGAAAATGGACCCAGGGAAAGTCCAAGCAATTTGGAATTGGCCTACTCCAAGAAACATATTTGAGGTAAGAAAATTTCATTGTCTTGCAAGTTTTTATAGAAAATTTATGAGAAGTTTTAGTCAGATTTGTGCCCCAATTATTGAAACAATCAAAGAGACTAATTAGCCATTCAAGTGGACAGAAGCAATAGACCGAAATTTTAAGTTGCGGAAGAAGAAAATTACAGAGAAACGAGTTTTAGCTTTACCTAAATTTGGGAAAGTTTTCCAAGTTGAAACTGATGCTAGTGGAGTTGCAATTGGAGCAGTTTTGAGTCAGGAATAGAGACCAATAGCCTACTTTACTGAGAAACTAAATGAAGCTAAGAAGAAGTATTCTTCTTATGATAAGTAATTTTATGCTATTGTGCAAGCTTTAAAAAAATGGAGACATTATTTGCTACCAAAGGAGTTTGTATTGTATTCTGAAAATCATGCATTACAGTCCATAAACAACCAACCAAAATTGAACCATAAACATCCCAAGTGGGTAGAGTTTTTACAGAGTTTTATTTTTGTGATAAAACATACAAGTGGTAAGTTGAACAAAGTTGTTGATGCTTTGAGCAGGGTAAATTTCATTGTACAAAAATTAAGATTCAGTGTTGTAGGATTTGAAGAAATGGTTGATATGTATAAAGATGATGTAGAATTCAAAGATATTTATGTAGTTGTACAAAATCCAATAATTCATAACAGAAGTCAGTGGTTAGATTATCTCATCCAAGGAGGTTTACTGTTTAAAGGTAACAAATTGTGCATTCCAAAATGTTCTATGAGGGAAAACATAATCAAGGAGAAACACAGTGGAGGATTATCTGGTCACTTTGGACAAGACAAAACCTTTGCTCAGATAAATGATTTTTACTATTGGGCAAAGTTGCAAAATAATGTTAAGAAATTTTTTGAGAAGTGCAAAATCTGTCAGCATACTAAAGGGAGAAGCTAAAATATAGGATTGTACCAGCCATTGCCAATAACAGACCAACCATGGGATGCAATTAGTATGGACTTTGTTTTGGGGTTACCTAGAACTCAAAGAGGGAATGATTCCATTTATGTTGTGGTAGATAGATTTTCCAAAATGGCACATTTCATTACATGTAAAAAGACTAGTGATGCAACACATATTGCTAATATGTTTTTTCAGAAGTTGTAAGGTTACATGGATTGCCTGTAAGTATTGTGCCTGACAGGGATACAAAGTTTGTTGGGCATTTCTGGAGAACTCTTTGGAAGAAACTAGGTGCCAACCTTAGTTTCAGTTCAGTATATCACCCTCAAACAGATGGACAGACCAAAGTGGTAAACATAAGCTTGGGAAACATATTAAAAAGTTTAGTGTATGACAATCCTAAGCAGTGGGATTTAGCACTTGGTCAAGATGAGTTTGCTTATAATGACACTCCAAACCAAAGTACTAGGATGAGTCCATTTCAGATTGTTTTTGGAATGAATCCAAGAGGTGTGTATGAGCTCAAAAATTTAGGTAAATAGAAGACAAGAAGTGCAAAAGTTGAAGAGTTTGTAGAGCAGATGTAGAGACTACAAGAAGATGTCAAAGACAAATTGTAGGAAAGCAGTGGTAAATACAAACATAGCGCTGATATGAAGAGAAGAGAAAAAGAATTCCAAGTGGGGGATCTAGTGATGATATACTTAAGAAAAGAAATATTTCATGTTGGGACTTACAATAAACTAAAGATGAAAAAGATAGGGCCATGTAGAATTGTGAGGAAGTTTCCAACTAATGCTTATGAAATTGAATTGCCAAAAGGGATTGGAATATCACCTATCTTCAATGTTGCAGATTTGTATCCATACAAGGAGGCAAAGTCAGAGCTACACAAGGAACCTGCAAGAGGTGAAGTTCAAACTTTAAATTGGGAAGAACAAATGACAAAGATAGTCAAGAAAGAGGTGGAAGCTATTTTGGAGAAAAGAACCAAAGGATGGGTTTATTTTCAGTCTCTAGTCAAATGGAAGGGACAACCAGTGGAGGATGCTAGTTGGATAACAACAATAGAATTACAGAAGTATGGAGTAAATCCTGAAAGTTTGATGAAGAATTATTTTCTTCCCCGGGAGTCTGATACAGGAGCATCTAGACGTAGCCAAAAATGTGGTTGTATGTTCACATATTGTGGCTAATAGGAGATGAATTTCATTGACCTGAGTGGTCAAAAATCAGTTTTAGTAGAGAGGGTTGGGTCTCTCAAATTAATCTTTATCTCAATTATTGTAATAATTGGATTACTGTATTATTTTTAGAATAGGAGATAAGTTGTTAGTATAGGTGTGTATCAAAGCTTGAGAATAGGGATTTAATGGTTGAGTTGATAAAAATAGAGATTGAGTGTTTAATGAAGTTAGGATAGGATTTGATTGATAAAAGAGGAAAGAATGTAATGACAGAGAGAAGAGACGATCGAGAAAAAAGTGAGTAAGCGAGAGTTTGAGTGAGAGATATGGTTTAAGATTGAAACGGAAGTTAGAAAAATGGTTGTAATTGAGAGAGAGGGCCAAGACTCTATAATATCCATTTTGTTGAATAATTGATTGAAGTGTGGTGTGGACGCACTATTTTGGTGCAAAAATTCATTTGTAGATGTGTATCGGCATTCTAGACCCTAATCGGGTATTTTCTCTATTTAAAAACTTTATTTATAAATAAAAGTCAATTGGTATTAAAAGTTAATATTGAGCTTAAGCGCAAAATATTTCCTTAAGCAGTTTTTTTTAAATATGAATTAAGCACGTGGGTAGTATTTGGAAAGTGGTAAATGGTATCTTGCATGCTTAAGAAGAGGTAAATGGTATTGTTCCAAGTTTGCGTGATTAACCTTAGCGGGCGACACATATCATGAGAAAATTACTTTTCTTGCACGCTCTCGACCTGATATTAGTCGTGCAAGAATCTGCGCAAGATTGCACGACAACCGTTTGATTGACAGGGTCACATCGACGATAGAGATCGTCAGAGTTAGTTGGTGATTAGATGACATGATATCCGTTGGATCTGGAGAAGTGAGATAAATGGCATGAATTGAAGTGCTTGATAAAAGGAGAAGTTAATGAGGGACCGACAATGATTAGTCAGATAAGCAGGACCCTCAGGGTGAAAATCCACATACAAAATCTGTTTGTGCGCAACTGATTGGTTACAAAGTTAACCAATAGTCTAATTCCAGACTACCACCCCGTTTTCGTCAACCTCCTGCGTCAATGGGTCTATGTGGCTCCACATAGGGAGTAAAATTTTTCAAAAATTTCAAAATACCAAAAAACTCCATGCAAGGAGAATACTTTTTTAATCTGCTAATATATAGAACTAATATAACCAAAATATACATATGTAGTGATAAGTTATGAAAAAAAACCATGTAAAACCAAGCCCCTCCAGGCCCTAATTATGCTCTGAAGTCCATGTACGCGTGGTGGTAGTATTGATAGTGTTCACCATCCCTCTGCTCTTGTATCATCCATGTACCTCAAGGCCCGTTCACAGCTTCCTTGGATGGCTGATCAGAAATCCGGTTACATTCCTTGTATATATGGCGACAAAAAAAGTGATCAAATAGTGAAATGAATCTATGTGCCTCTTCCAAAATGGGTCTCATAGTATAAGCATGACAAATAGAAGTATTGTTTATCCAGTCGATAACAATATTAAAGTTCCCAAAAATTTGTATATTCCTGCAATGTTTTTCCAAGGCAAAATGAAGGAGATGTTTGAGAGTAATGAGCTCAACATAGCTATTTGTACCCATTCCCAATCCCATTTGAATTTTAAAGAAATCAGTATCAGAGAGATAGAGAATAGCTCCACCCCACACCCTTCGCCCTAGGCAAATTCGTCAAAATAAGCCCAAGGGTATTCTCGGTTCATGGCCTCAGGTACTATGTTTCTAGTGGGTGGAGTAGCTTCATCATTAGGGATGATATTATAGGTGGCCAAAATGTGAGCAGAGATAGAATGCCAATTTGGAATGATGTTTTGAAAAATGTAATGGTTTTGGGCTAGCCAGATAGGCCAACAAATAAGGAGGGGAAGGTTTCTGGCTTTGATTTGGATAGTCTAAGTCCACTAGGATAGCCATACATCCTTAACAGATGTGCCCTGCCATCGTCTTTGGATGTGAATAGTGTAGAGGGTTGTAAGCCATAGGTCCATAATGATCAGACAAAATAGAAAGAGGTGGTCAATGGATTCTGAATTATTCTTGCAGAAGCAACACCAAGATGGACTGTGAAAAGCTCGCTTATTGAGATTGTCCCCAGTGGGGGTTTTGTTCCTGAGAATTGTCCACATGAACAATCACATTCTAGGGGGCACCTTTAGTTTCCACGACTGGCTCCACCAATTCTCAGTGATCGGTGGTTGATGGTCTGCATAGATACATAGATATCATTCTTTGGGTGAATATTTGCCATGTTTTGCTTGGGCCCATACTAATTCATCATTTCCCTCTATGATCCTAATGTGTGATTTAGTCAGAGTAGAGATTTAATTATCCCAATAGTGTTTCCAGATCAGTGGGAGGTTTATATGATGAGCGTTCTTCAATTCCTGTTGGAAAAGAGTAATGTTCTCTACATCCGCAATATGATTAATATAAATGATACTAGAATTGTTAAGAAACAAGGTTAAATCCCATAGGAGCCTATGTGAGTTGCCACTTCCAATCCAGGGATCCAAACCAATGCACATTGATGAGCTAGAATGCATTTTCCAGGTAATCCCATCTTGGATGAGAGGTAGGGAGTTGATTACCACTCGAGATGATAGATATCCTTGTCCTGTTCCAATTGGGTTGTCTAATGCAATCCATTAGGTTGTGGGGAAAAATGTATTTCGAGTAGGCCACCTTCATCCATAAACTGCATGAAGTGACCAACTTCCATCCCAATTTAGTGTCGAGAGAAGTAGAAAAATGTTCTAGAATATTTATTCCCCAACCTCCCCACTTCTTTGGTAGAGAAAGTAACTCCCATCTAGCCCAGGAAAAAATTCTTCCTGCCTATTTTCCTTTCCAAAGGAATCTGCAGTAAAGATTTTGTATTCTAGAGAGTATGCCCCTAGGAATCCATGCTAGGACATCCAATATATAGGTGTGGTTTTGAGAACGACTTTAATAAGGACCAGTATTCTTGCTCTGGAGAGATATTTATGATGCGAAACGTTAAGTCTTCTCTCGAGCTTGGATACCAGCCATATCTAATCGGCAATCTTGTAGTAGTGAGGATTTAGTCTGTAGCCCAAGCATCTAAGTCCATCATCCAAATTTAGAAGAGTGAATGGAAATCTGTGGAGAGCATACTATATTTCATGAGGTGAGAAACCTGAAGCAGTGATGGTGGATTTTGTGCAATTCATCTCCATTCCTGTTGTTGTTCTAAATAT
Source organism: Pinus taeda (assembly GCA_000404065.3). Lineage (NCBI taxonomy): Eukaryota > Viridiplantae > Streptophyta > Pinopsida > Pinales > Pinaceae > Pinus > Pinus taeda. The sequence goes on from APFE031602800.1 coordinate 18,904, forward strand.
GGCCATGATGTTTTGCAAATCTTTCAGGTCCCCAATAACTCTGTTAAGAAAAAGCAGGATATCATCAACAAAGAGAATATGGGTCAGGATGCAATTATATGTTATCTCGATTCCATGAAATCTCCCCATCCTGTGGTATTCTAAGATAAGTCTACTAAGTCCCTCCATTATGAGCAAAAATAATAGAGGGGAGAGAGGGCATCCTTGCTCGAGGCCCCTTTCTAAGTGAAAAAATGGGGACACTGATCCATTGATAAGGACACTAAAAGAGATGTTTGTTATGCAACACATAATCCAATTTATGAACTCTAAGGGAATATCAAGATGAGTTAATAGCATTCTGATATATAACCAGCTAGCTCTATCAAAAGCTGTTGAGAGATCTCCTTTGAGTATCATACCTTTCAATTTCTTCGTCTGAGTGGAATGCAAGACCTCTTGAGTAGTTCCTATAGATTCATGAATCTGTCAGTCCTGAAGGAAAGCAAATTGTTTAGAGGAAATGTGGGAGAATAAGATGGGATGGAGGCAATTTTAAAGATTTTGGCGATGATTAAGTCATCGAAGGAGCTAGGGTTGTTAGCTTTTGGGATGAGTGCAATGAAGGTGGAGTTGAAGGCCTCATACATTCTCCTGGAGGTTTTACATTCTTCAATGACCTTGAGAAGGTCCTCTCCAAGGATTTTGAAAAAGGAAATATAGAATTCAATCGTCCATCCATCTAGTCCAGGGTTCTTGTATTTCTTGAACCATTTTAGAGTGGCTTCAATCTCCCCCATAGAGACATCCCTGTGGAGCTCCTCAACATCCTCCTCATCAACAAACTGGTGGAATAATTGTGCCACTCTGATGATTTCAACCAGTGACGTAGGAAGGGGGGTTTTGTAGAGATGCTTGGTGTGAGGTACCAAGGGAGGCTAAGTGCTGAAAGGAGTTTACTCTGATGCCCTATTCATTATTCATATGCCATATGGTATTGATTGCTTTTCATCCATTGGTAAACTTATGATATAATTTTGGGTTATCATCACCTTCTTGTAGCTAAATGGCTCTACTCCATAGCCTCCATGATTCTTCTTTGTCTTTTACTATTTTTTCCCTTTGTGTTACTAGGGCAGTGAGCCTCTCCTTATGCTCAGGAGATATATATCCCCTTCCATGTTCATATTCCATAGAAGCTATCTCAGCTTCAATGCTTCTTAGGGTTTGATCATCCATCAATCTCTTTTTGTGTGCCCATCTTTTGGATAGTCTCTTTAGTTTGTTTAAATTGTGGGAAAAACATTCTGCTATGTTTCCTCCCACTACAGGAGGATGGGACTTCCAGTAATTGATAACAAGCTTAATGTAGTCAGCATATTTTAACCATGTTGCATTAAACTTATATGGAACTTTTGTCTTGTTCACACATCCTCTAATTTTAAGGTATATGGGCGAGTGATCCAACAAGCCCCCCAATCCAACCCACTACCTATAGTTACACCCCATTCCCAGGATTTATTCTTTTAGGAGGAAGCGATCTAGCCTTCTAGCTAGCCTAGCATCCCTAGTCCTTTTGTTCCTCCATGTGGGTTGAAGTCTAGCTGATGCTATATCTATAAGGCCATGGTCCTCCAATTTGTTTTCAAGGAAGTATGATATCAAGTCAATCTGAGCATTATGGCCCTATGATTTAGAATATCCAATTGAGAAATTTAGATCTTCGCCCAGAATGAGGTTATCCACTTGCAGGAGACTAGAGCTAAGAAAATTCCTCGAGAAAGGGCCCCAAGATTGGCAAGGACCATAAACATTGATCAATATTATATGAGTGCCTAATTTAGATGTATGGATGTCTGCCCTGATAAACGTAAATGCCCCCCAGATGTTACAGAATTTGATAGTCCTAGAGTTGAACCCCATCGCAATTCCTCTAGATCTCCAATGTACATCAAGGGCATGAAAATGCCATCCAGGCAACATGGATTCAAGGAGGTGAGTGATGGATTTTTCTAAACCCAAAGTCTCTTGAAGAAAAATGAAATCCACCTGCTCGGTGCTTAGGAGCCTCCGAAATGGTAGTTTTTCTCAGGACTAGCTAACCCACATCAATTGAAGGAGAAAAGTTTCATGAGGGAGAGGACACCAGGTGTTCTGTGCTCTAAGAACCTAGTCAATAACTAGTTGGCAACCTGCAACGACCTCCATGTCTGCCTATTGCTTGGCCTTAGACAAGGATGAAGGTATACCCTAGGAAAGTTTGGGAGGGACGAGAGGGGATATGATACCAATGCCAATAGAGTCAAGTGGCATTATCCGTGAGTGAGATCTAAGATGGTAAGAGTGTGAGTGAGACCCTAATTCAGAGTCGAAGGAGTGAGCCAAAAATGTTGCCTCAGGGAAGGATGGAGGGGTAGATGAGATAGAGGGGAGGGGGTGACTACATTGAGCAGGCCAAGGAGTGAGGAGTCGGGTAGGTAGTTACAAAAAAATGATGAGAAAATGAGATAACAGAAGAAGCACAAGATGAAAAAGTGAAATTAAAAGAGCAAGGAATAGATTGAGACATAACCAAAGAGAGCACAGCAGCAGCATCCACCCGGGCCCTGGTCATAGGAGGAGAGGGTGGCCGAATGGGAGCTTTGCTATGCTTCTTCAGATTCTCTAAGGCCGCCTTGGTCTAATCAACATGGTGTTGTCTTGCTGTGCACGTATCCCTATGCCTTTGATGGTTTCTGTCTTCCATTGATCCATTACTTTAGCAGTCCTGTTCAAAGGGCATTCCTTGAATAAATGCCTAACCTTGTGGCACCTTCTACATCAGAAAAAACCCCCTCATAATCAAGAATATATACATGAGTGTAATGTTTCCAATGCAGAGTAATGTTCTCTTCCAAACCCTCCCTTGTGTCAAGGTGGACTAGAATCCTTGCAAAAGCCATGTTGCGAGAGGTTAGGTATGAATTGTCATGCTCCATATAGGTTCCCAAGGTATTCCCAATGCGTCGAAAAATATCCTCGAACTAGAAGTGGAGGGGAAAACCTGGTAATCTAACCCACAATGGCCCAACACCTAACTGCTCCCTCTCAAGGTCGAAGAGAGGGCTTTATCTTTTGAGTAGCATAGGGGTGTGCTCAATATGCAAAAAACTTGATAAAACCAGTGGTATGTTCGGCCCTTACAAAGTGCAATGTGAACCATCCCCTAACGAAATATTGGACAAATGGCAATTCAGTCAAATAGTGCCCCCAAATATCTGTAGTCCATTACCTGTGCTTGGCCATGGAATAGTTCCATCCTCACACCCACCCCACCAAAACCCTATTAGCGGTGTCCATATCTTCACCTATCTAAATGTCCTCACCTAGATGAATAATGATGTTATGGTTTCTGGCCTTTACACACTTAGCCTTTCTCCTTTGCTTGTGGCCCTTTGCAGATGCTTCGGCCCATTGTGTTCCCAAAGGGAGATTTTGAAGGTCTAGGACGAGCTTGTTGGGATGCTCTTCCAAATTAGGTGGAAAGCTTGCAAAACCGCTTGAGGAGGGAGGTACCAAATAATGATATAGACGTGGTCTGTTAGGTAAAACAAGGGTTTCTTCACGAGGAGCAGATGAGGGTAAATGTGAGGAAATGTCAACCTGAGGGTGAAGTGAGTAACCCAGGGTGTAAATGGAGGGGTCTGGGCTAATGCAGCTAGCCATAAACTATAGGGTTGCGAGCGATTGGGGGGGGGGGGGGGGTAGCAGAAACCAGCGAGGACAAAGGGTCATTCAATCCATGGAACAGCCAGACAAGAGGGACCCGGAACCGATGGCAAGGAAAAAGGACATACGTAGGCTTAGAGGGAATGGGGAATTGCCCTTATATATATATAATTATGTGTGTGTGTGTGTGTGTGTGTTGTGTGTGTGTATGTATGTATGTATGATATGTGTATGTAGTATGTATGTGTTATACCAATTAGGAAATGAATTCTAATTTGAGAGAAATTGTAAAGGATGAATTGCAAAATCTATTAAATGTAAACTTCATTTATCCAATTTCATATAGCTAGTGGGTCTCACGATTGGTAATTGTTCCAAAGAAAAATGGTAAGTGGTGAGTTTGTATGGAATATAGAATGTTAAATAAGGCTACCCTAAAATATCATTTTCCACTTCCTTTCATTGATCAACTATTGGATACATTAGCAGAGGAGAAATATTTTTCTTTTCTTAATGCTTTTAGTGGCTATAATCAAATACAAATTACACTCGATGATCAAGACAAGGCTAATTTACATGACCACGGGGGACACACTCTTACAAAGTGTTACCTTTTGGACTATCCAACACCATTGCTACATTTCAAAGAGTGGTTTTAGGTGTTTTTTTGACTTGTTTCATGATTATGTTGAAATTTATATGGATGATTTTACATTATATGGTGACAATTTTGAGGAAGCCTTAGAAAAGAATGAAAATATTCTTATAAAATGCTAAGAAACTATCCTTTCTTTAAGTCATGAAAAATATCATATGATACTTAATGAAGGAATTGTTTTGGGACATTATATTTCAGGTAATGGGATTAAGGTTGATTAAAAAAAGATTGAATTCATTACCAAGCTCTCAATACCTAAGACCCAAAAGGATGTAAGAAGTTTTCGTGGACATGCATGATAATACATAATATTTATAGAAAACTTCACAAAATTAGCTTCACCACTATTTAAATTACTCATTAAAGATAGTGAATTTTGTTGGAATTCTGCATGGAAATTAAAGTTTTCTACTTTGAAACAAAACTCTCTGAAGCACCTATTTTAAGAGGACCAAATTGGTCTCTCCCATTCCATATTTCTATAGATGATTTAGATATAAATTTCATTGGATAGAAAGGTAAATAAATACATTATGATATCTATAATGTAAGTAAAAAATTGACTTATGCAGAGTTAAGCTATACAATTATAGAAAAAGATTTTCTTGCAATAGTTCATGCCATAAATAAATTTAGAAACTACATAACTGGTATGAAGCTTTTATTCATACTGATCATTCTATTATTAGATAGTTATTGAAAAAAACTTTTAACTAATGGAAAAGTATTTAGATGGTTTTTCTTGTTATAAGAATTCAATATTACTATATTGGATAGACTTGAAAAGGAAAATACAGTAGCTAATCTCCATTTTAGAATTCAAAATGAAAATACATTAGTTCTTGTAGATGATAACTTTTTGGATGAACATTTATTTGCAATTTCCATTAAAAATCCATGGTATTAAGATATTGTTAATTATTTAGCTATAGGGAAGTTGCCTCAACAATTGACTCCATGAGAGAAAAAAAAATTATCACACAAAGTGCATCATACTCCCGGATAATTGAAGAATTGTTTCATGACCAGATTTAATCATCAAAAGGTGTGTAAGAGAAGATGAGGTAATGAATATATTAAAATTATGTAATGGTAAATAGTGCAAAGGAAATTTTGTCGACTAAAGAACTTCATATAAAGTCCTTCATTCAGGAAACTATTGGCCTACCCTTTTTAAAGAAACCAAATAATATGTTAAAATATGTGATAGCTATCAAAGAATTAGAAATCCGACTCAAGCTAATGAAATGCCCGTGCAACCTCAAGTAATTATACAACTATTAAAAAAATGGGATCTAGAATTTTTAGGGCTAACTGCTTTAGTATCTAGGAAGAAAAGGTATATTTTTATTTATAGTAATTATGTAACAAAATGGGTAGAATTTAAACATTTAATTTATGCCATTGAAAGTGTTGTTGTAAATTTTATTTTAAGATATATTTACTTGATTTGGTGTCCATAGAGAGATTGTTACAGACCAAGGTGCACAATTTACACCCAGGCTTGTCCAAGAAATTGTGGAATATTAAAATATCAAGCATTGGAAATCCAATCCACATCATCCTCAAGCTAATGGGAAAGTGGAATAAACAAATAATGTCCTTAAAGCCATTCAAACCAAGACAATTCTATTAGTTGAAAAGACTGGGTAGACAAGCCTTCAGAAGCATATTGGGAATATCAAACTACATGGAGGAACACTACTCATCATACATCATATTAGCTTGTATATAGAAATAATTTTTTTCTTCCTGTGTATTTTGAAATAAATACATATATAAAAACAACATTATGGAGACTATATCTTTTAGATGCAAAAAAACAAATGCTAGCACAACTTAATGAGCTAGATGAAATTTGACAAGATGCAATGTAGAGAACTAATGTCATTCAAAAAAAGGGTCCAAATGGAATGACAAGTTTATCAACATGAATAAATTTAAACTAGGTTATTGGGCCCTCTTATTTGGTTCTAAATTTAAATATTTTAAAGGAAGTATCAAAAACATTGGTTAGATCCATATGATTAGAGACATTATATGACATTGGATTAGTTCAAATAAAAAATATTAATGAGGAAGGTGTTTTGTTTCTTGTTAATATACATAAATTAAAACTATATCATAAGCCCCTAACAAGAGAAGAATTTATTCAAAATCTGCTTCAACATTTAGTTACAAAGTTAGTAAAAGGGGAAAATTCTTCTACACCTTTCTACTCAACCTAATTTTGGAAAATACCTTTCTACTCAACCTAATTTTGTTTCCAAATGTTAAAAAAAATTGAAGCACAAAATAATAATAAAGTATAGTTATGAAAACCAATATGAGAACATAACTATCCAGAATTCTAACTAAAAACCAATTTCTGTGAGATAGAATTCACATTTTATTTCTGAGAAAGTTTGAAAAATTCAAAATACGTTATATATCCCACATGCAAAGTTTTATTTTCAGTATCCAATCAGAAGCCAAGAAACATCAATAGATGGTAGCAACACATACATAATGATATCTGAATAATTCATAGATAATTTTAGTGAGAGTCATAGAAATTTCAGTTCACATCAAATTTCTATCAGATTATAGACTTTTCATTGTTGTGCGCACTTTCCGTAACCACTTAAAAGTATTTAAAAATGATGAAGAATCTCTACAAAATTATTTTCATCAAATTATTTAGCTATAAGGATTATCAGAATCAACATATCAAGTTCATGCAGTAATATTACAATCTCCAGCATTAAGGTATCCAACAACATCGAGAATTTTTTTAAAAGTATGACAAACCAATCCAAATTGGTTAAAATAATATCAGGTAACATTTGAATTGCTTTTATTTAAGAGGCTATAAAGTTTAGAATGTATGGAAACATTTTATTTTAGCCTAATATCAAGAGGTATAACTTCAAAAGACTTCCTTTAATGATAAAATTCTTCCACCCATATCATATGATCCACTGGATTGCGCCATTGGCTAAGTTGATTGAAAATCGCCTTGACAGTCTCATTAAGCAGTTAATTTTTTTTATAATTACATAAGATGGACTAGATTTTCCATCCTTACTTCTGTGAAGGACATTGAACATAAACTCATTTATCCTTCTACCACCTTTCCATCACATTCATTCCACCTATCGTTTATCCCATACCTCACATTACATCGTTGTGCTAATGACGTCAGAGAAAAATTGAGAACTAATATTTCTTGAACATCAAGAATGGCGCTTGTGGTAATATTTAAGCCTATAGGGCCCCATTTCTTAGAAGCCTAGCCAAAGTGAAAGGAGAGGTTCTAAAAGGTAGGTTGGTTAAAATTATTAGAAAAGTTCCAAGGATATGATGTCGAAGTAACAAAGGAATTTTATAAAGCCTTTGATGGATTGGAAGAAGACATTAGAGACATCCAATTGAAGGTAATAGAGTCTTTTTTAGATAAATCCATTGGATTACCTAACAGTAGATAAAATTGGTTTAAAAAGTAGAATATTAAGGGGATACCTGGAGGAATTTTATGATAAACCCTGAGATGACAACAACAAATTGGAAAAAGGGCATACTAATCTAGACATTTAAAGGGAAAGGGAGAGATGTTCTCATTGTTGTTTAGAAATTCATCACTTGTGAAGGTAGGTGCGGTTTGATAATGCTTCATCATATTCATCTCTTGATGAATTTTCAGAAAGGTCATGGGATACTTTAGCTCATGACATCCTTAATAGTCTTAAAAAGATGGCCTCTAAAGTTCAAATTTTTTGTAAAAGCACATAAAAGAGTCTCTATCATTTTGGACTTGTTAAAATTTTAATTGAAGAAGAATTACATCAGAAAGGGGACAATTGGGATAATTTTCTTCTCAAAAATCATTTCAAAGAAGATTTTAAGACTTTGTAAGAAAAAAGTGTTCTAGGCCATTAAAAAAAATGCAACAAGGCTATGGTTTCATAGTCAAAGACTCAAAACCTTGATCTCATAGTAGAATCAACATAAGAACCAACTATCTAACCTATGGGTGAACTTCAAGAAAACCTTGAGCATGATTTCTTTTTTGAATTTGAAGATTTTTAGGTGAAGGGGATAGTTGAAGAGAGGGTTCCAAGTTTGAAGCCAAAAAAAGCCAAGGAAAAACACAGAAGAAGGAATCATCAAAGAAGAGGGTAAAGTAAAATGAAAAGAAGAAGACTCATGCACTAGAACCAAAGAACAATTTAGCCATAGAGGGAGTCATAATCAATGAAGTAGTAAAAGGAAATGCTTAATAAAATAAAATTGCTAAGAAATCAAACCTTATGTCTAATGGTATACCTCAGAGAATTACTCGAAGTATGACCAAAAAATTGGGGGGAAAGAAAATGTGGAAAAATTTAATCATGTAGTGAAACTTTTGATGAATAATTAAATAATTTATCAATGAAAGAAAATAAGTAACTAAGGGTTTATGCTCCAATGGCATCTACAACACTTCCAAAACAAATGGATACTAGTATAGAAATTGTCATTTCTACAAGTTTGACATCTATAACATTACCACAATAGAGGGATATCAATCTAGGATTTGGTATTTCTCAACAAAATGTGTATGAATGAATTTTTTTCTTGAAAAGGAAGCCCTGTAAGAACATGCACAATAGTCTTCTAATTATTCCCTTGTTTTTAGTCCACCAACATGTCATACTCATAGTTCAATTCCATATCCTATATATTGTTTACAATTTGATGGTTTTAAGGAAAAGGATATAGTTCAGAAGTTAAGAAAAGAAATCAAATAATTTGGGTTCTTAGAGAGACACATCAATGAAAATGAATTCCTAAAGACACATAATCAAAATATGTTAAAGATGATACAACATTGGTATAAGAAGAATTGAAAACTCAAGAAAGAAAACTAGAATATTCATTCTAAAATTAAGAGTTTAAATACTAACATACTCTTGAGAAAGCCAAGATCTTCAATATCTATGAGGAAGAAGTGAGATCATGGAAGTAACTTGGATATCCTCATTCAAGATACTGAAACCATATAGTGGCAAGGAAGAAGCTGCAATTTTTTTCAATTTTGTTGCTGCATGAGGACATGGAAAATCCCTAGTGTGTGGGAACGTTGAGGTTCAAAATTAAGTTGTTTTTGTCATCTTATTGTCCTTAGTTTTGTCTACCTTTACTCTTAGAAGTTTATCATAACTGTCATTTCATAAACTTATGTTATCATTTGTTCATGAATACCATGGTTGAGCTACAATGGTTACAAATGAAGAATTTTAAAATAATATTGTCCATATTTCTATAGTTTTGTATGTCTTTATAAAAACGGTTTAAAATGTTATGATTGCAGAAATTGACATATTTTGCAACTAATATTCCTTTCTATAACCAAATCATGGGTTATCATATCTCCA
>APFE031602800.1:42504-61271 GCA_000404065.3 Pinus taeda
TAATAACAATATGGGGACAATAGGGGTACAACAATATTAATAAGGGATACAACTACAATAGTAATGGGGTAATCACTAATATTATAGGGACCCAACATAATCTCTTTGATTTTTTTTAATTTTTAATTTTTTTATAAATTTGGTTGAAAATTGAAATAGAAAACGTAAATGATACCCTAAACACAAGAAACGTATTGAATTGCATGAGGCCTAATCACCATGGAGCTTGGTGAGAACCCAAACCCACTGTCATAAAAATGTAACTTAGGAAAACCAAACCCCAACCTAAAATAAAGAAATCCCATTGCTGAAATTGATGCATCCTTGGAAACTTTAAGGGAACTCATATAACATCTCTAAAACACTAGATATCCCTCATAATTATCTCTTATAGTTAACTTAATCAACTATATCATCTGTTTCTAATGTTTAAGGCCTATTAACTAATATTTATGATTACGAGGCTAGGATGTATCAATATTATGTAATTGGTGTAAATAAATACCAAATTGGAGACATGAGCTTTACTAAGAAATATTTGTTGTCATGGTTCATTGATCCAAGAAGCAACCAACATATACCAATCAATAAGAAATATATTTGTACGAACTAGTGAACCTGCCAATAATTTTGAGAGCATTGGATGGATAAGTGATTTATGGATTTTAATAAACCTTCTTGTAATAATAGGGATGCATGTCGAACTTGCAAAGGAACAAGAAATCACTACTTTACATGTCTACATGTATTCTCTATTCATCATAAATTGGATGAAGGGACGATATAGACTACACAACTACGCTCTTTTTCTTCTCTATAAATATATTTTGTTCCTTAAAACATCTTTTACAAGTATATATCTTTATCATGTGTATCGGATAAAAAATGAAGAAGAAGGTCACATCCCAAAGATGGTTTTGACTTCGATAGTGGAACATCGAAAGCCTCAAAATTTTAAGAAGGATAGAAATCAAAGTCTCTCCACAACCTATGGAACTAACTAAAGCTTTATCTTCTTATAAAGATTCTAAAGTAGTTTCCTTTTTGTTTAAATTTTGAGAATATTTTGGGATAGATGATACATATGGAATATCAAACAAAAATTTGAAAAGGTTGCTAAAAAATCTTATATAATATTACTTTGATACTTTTTATCTTTTGAGTTGATACATAAGTTTTGAAGGAGATGGGAGGCTTATAAAAGCATTGAATTAACCATTGGAATGCCTATAAGACATATGCAAATTTAATTTTGTTTATATCGATTAAATTCTAGAATTTTTTATTTAGAAAAATTGGATCAATATATAAAGACGAGATGGGAGAATGACGTATCCTTGAAACCTTTATTTCCCCTCACACTCAATAAACCCATCATACTTCCTAGGGTGGTAATTACTATAACACAGAAGGAAATTCAATTCTATCAATTTAATCCCACCAATTTAGTTCTAGACATTTAATTTTAGAAACTCAAATCCATTGTATTTTCATTGCTTTTAGTATTAACATCGCTATTAGTTTTAGGAATAAAAGGATGTATTGGAAAATCAGTTATAGGGTATATTTAAGCCACTAATATATATCTCTTTGTGGTTGGGGATACAAGGAATGACAAATTTTCATATGATATGGGAAGTTGTTGACATATTTTTTATGCCCCACCATCATAACTCTATGTTATATACCATACCCCTCAAAAATTTTGCACGTAGTCATTTTATTCATACATCATGTGTGGAAACATATCATTTCTTTGCACTTCGTATATCTTCTCTTTCTTAACATACTTTCTTCTACACACCACTTTCCACACCCTTATACCCTCTAGAAGAATGGAAAAAATGGTGCATATAAGGGCTATGGGGCCCACATTGCCACCTTATGTGCTTTCTGACATGGAGCTTGATGTGGATCCCAATGATAATTTCTACCATTTTGGTCATATGGAGTGTTCATTTTTCATGCGAGGAGAGCTAGGTTAATCATGATAAGACTGCATTTGTCAATTTAGTAGTTCTAGGGTAGATAGGCCATATAAGGTGGCCTGTACAACCCTTTTTAGGAAAAATCTCCCTAACCCTTGGTTAAGAATGCAAATTTTTGAGGCAAATCCTATTGATGGGGTCTTTGAGACAAGTCCCATCAAGATCTGATAACATGTAGGTGCCTTTCAAAAAGAAAATGTTTAACAATGTAGGGCCTCTCCATAAAGTTTTAAAGTTTTCAAGTTTGAGGGCTTCATTGGCGACATTGTACTAGAGTACTAAATCCCCCTCATGAAATGAATGAGGGGTGACATGGATATTAAAGAATGATTTGGTTTTATTTTTGTGGGCTTCATTGTGCTAGAGGAATTCCCACCGACATTCGTCAACATGTTCTAGTTGGATGAGCCTTTGCTCTAATGGCAAAGGATCTAGGAGAAGCTTGATGGACATGCATATGGTAGGGATATTTCACTCAATAGGGAGTATGAATTTGAACCCATATTCCATGTGAAAAGGAGTAAATCATGTGGATGCTTTGAATGAGGTACAATACACCCACAAGGCAGAGAAAAGCATGTGGTGTGAGCTAGTTTTGTGTTTGTTCACCATAAAGCTATAACATTTTCTTGAGGACTTTGTTTACAACTTCTACTTGGCCATTAGACTGGGGGTAATATGGGGAAGAAAAATCATGGCTAAATCTAAGGAGTTGAGATAATTGTTGGAAAATATCATTCTCATTTTTCTTCATGGTCTGAAACTAGTTCCCTAAGAATGTTGAATTGTGTGATAACATGGTTGAAGAAAAATTGAGTAGCAATATCAGTAGTGTTATTGAATGTGGGCATAACTTCAACCCACTTGGTAAATTAGTTGACGATGGCTACAATGTATTAATGGCCATTATGGGATGGCAAGTTGCAAGTCATGAAGTCAATTACCCACTTTTAGAAAGGGTCAATAGTGATGATAGGGTACAAAAAAGAAGAGGGGATCTAACTTTGTGGTCATATCGCTAGCAATGTTCACAACATCTAAATTTCACGATGCAATCGTGAAAGAGAGTTGGGAAAAAATAAACAGTGTAGAGGATATTTTAGGTAGTGGCCATCCCTGATAGGTGGCCACCATAAGCTTTGCTATGGAAATAATTTAAAACTTGCTCGAATTCATTAAGTGTGATCCATCGATGTAGAATGGTATATATGTCATGGAAATAGAGAATGTCTCCAACGAGGAAGTAATGCGGTACTTGATAGTGAATGTGCCTTCGATCATTGTGTGTGAGTTGAGGGTTAAACTTATGAGTTTGTAGCTATAGGAGAATGTCACCATACCAAGGGTCATCTGTTAAAATAAAAAATAGGTGTTCATCGGGGAAAGAATCGTTTATAAGAGACCTTTGGGATTATGAGGGGAGATCTGCAATGAATTCTTCAAGTATGAGATCTTTCTTTCTTTTAGGAGAAGAAAATTGGCGATCAAATTCTTGCAAAATAATGACCCATCGGATTTATTTGAGGTTCATCATAGGGAAAGTCAACAAGTATCACATGGGATTGATACTAGCAATAATGGTGGTGGTCCAAAGAATGATGTAGTGTTAGAACTTTTATATAGAGTGTATAAGGGATAAGGCAGTTTTCTAAGTTGGCTCATAATTTAAAGCAGGTTCTAAGAGGTTCTTGCTAATATAATAGATGACATGCTCTCCATTATCCATACCTTCTTGAACTAACATGCCTACCATGGCTACTTCCGATTACAATAGGTAGAGGGTGAGGCCTTTGTTGTGATCAGGCGGGCTTATTAAAGGTTCTTGTGACAATGTGTCTTTCAAAGCCTCGAATGATTTTTGGTCTTGTTTGTCCCATTAGAATGGGACATATTGACAGAGAAGGTAGAGGAACCCTACAAGATTTGTAATGAAGCTATGTAATAAATTTTCCTTACACTACAAGCTTTGTAAATACTTCAATGTCTTATGTGGAAAGATTTTGCGAATAGATTTGAATTTAAATGGGTTGACTCTAATACCTTGTTGGGAGACAAAAAATCCCAACAATCTTCCTCAATTTACGCAGAAGATGCACTTGAGTGGGTTCAAGTGTAGGTTTTATTTTCGAAAACATTGAAATACAAGGCAAAGGTCCTCAAGATGATCGATAGCTTCTTGGAATAGAGTGTAAGGTTATCCAAATATGTAAAGATAAGATGACACATATCATGAAAAATGTAATTCATGGCCCGTTGAAACGTGGCTTCAATGTTTTTAAGGCCAATTAGAGCATAACAAGATATGTGAAAGTACCCCATGGGGTGTTGAATGTAGTTTTATATTGATCTATATGGAATATCTTGATTTTATTGTATCCTGAGAAGCCATACATGGAGGACAAGGCTTCATGCCCCACACAACCGTCAATGATTTGATTAATGACAGGTGTGGAAAAATTATCCTTTGGGTAAGCTTTTTTCAAATCACATAAATCATTATAAACTCGTATAGGCTTTATTTCATGATGGGTATAGGGTTGGAAGCCCAAGAGGTGTAGGTAATGGGGTAAATGCAACTGGCTTGATGTAGCTTTTTGACTTCTAGTTTAATGGCCTCTTCCTTGGATGGGTCAAGTTGGCATTTTTTTCCTAACTGCGTAGGTTTTAGGCCACATATCAATATGATGCTTTACCATCATAGGGCTAATGTTGGGCATTTCAGAATGTGACTAAGAAGCCACTTCTTTGGGAGAACAAGCTTCCTGCAACGCAATTTATTCTATGACCATGGGTGTTATATAACGTATATTATGGAAGAACAAGAACATGTTGCATCTTGATATCATCATGAACATACACAAAGAACAACATATTATAGGAATGAATTATAATCCACATTTGTATTAGTTTTACTGTATATTTATACATTAGATATGTGGTTGGAGTGGTTGTACCAATTATCAACCATCTATTTACTTTACCTTACACATTTACCCAAAGATTACTCTCATTTACCAAGGAAACTATGTATAGTGATAACATAGGTCTAAGATACCCCTACAACATCTCCCCTATCCTCAACTCCTTCGTCATCTCGAGAAAGGATGCATAAATGCCTTGGACCACTTCTGTTTGAAGAAATATCTTTACTGTACATCAACCATGCATATCGGTTTGCATAAGTAACGCATTCGTAACAAATGCTAGCTAATAGGAAGATGCACATATATAAGGTTTAAAGTTAATTCTTCAAGTCATATGGCTACTTCTTGCAGATCTCCATTGTTCACATTCTCTATATTCTTCTCAACCTTATAGACTACTACTTTGTTGTAGTTGCTACAAAAGCCTATAAAATTTTGGATTACACTAAGTTTCAGAGCCTTCCTTGGTCTTGTAAATTGTTGTTGCAAACATTCGAGATTATGTTATGACCTTTCTTGTAATTTTTTGTTCCATTTTTCATGTTGGGTTAAAATGTCATCTTTCGGCATATTTGGATGTCGCACAATGTTTGCAAGCCTATTTTGATGGTTTCAAAGTCTGTATTTGTGTATATGAGGTTTTCTAAGTATGTAAACATATGAGCCCACGGAGCTTTGGATTGATGGTGAATGGGTGTACTGTTAAGGCACTCCTTGTGATAGGTCATCGGCTCAAATCCCCATGGGTGATTAGGTAGTATTAATTAGAAAAAAAAAGTATGTAAACATATGTCACACTCATGCACAAAGTCCTGAGCAATATCGCACAAGTGTCGTCACGGTCCTCCCAAAGTCTATCTTAAGTGTCGCACTTGTTGTACCTTTTGTAAAGTTATCGCATGAAGGGAGATGATTTTTTTCATATGTTTAGATGATCTATGTTGTTGAATCATCAAAGTATTCTAAGTGTGTGATCACAATAAAGGTTCATCATTGTTCATCACCTATCTCACCCATCCCACACTTAGCCATTTTTGGAAAAAATTCTCGACCAAGCAACTTAGCTTGACCAAGCCCCTTCTGAACTGTGCACTACATAATCTCAACCCTCTAGCTGTGACCTTGCTACTTAGAACTATGCAATGCACATTTCGTGTCTCCCAGGACTTCTGCACTATGAAGTTCCTATGCCTAAGCCCCAACCTTAACCTCAAGAATTGGTAAGTTATGCTCTCCAAGCCGGCTTAAACTACACACTTCACATCCTCAAGCCTAAATCTCACCCCCTAAGTCCTTGAACTATGTATCTGTACAATAGCCCAACCTCTCTTGGCTCCCAGAAATATGCAGATGGATCTCCTAGTGTCCATTCCTTCAGCATGTCCTCACCAACTCTGGAAACTGCACAATATTGTCTTTCAGCCCTGCCTAAGCTACATACTACGTAGTCTCAAAGCTCAATATTTTCCCTTGGCTATGTGAAATATGCACTGTGTAGTCACTAAGTCCCTCTTCCTAGTCTGTCACTTGTTCTGAGCTTAGTTGGTGGATCAAAATGCATCATCTTAAACTAGGGGGTTTTCAGATTGATGTCATCTTGTCATGAGTGAATTGTAGTAATAGGTACCCTATCATGTCATGCAAATATGATGGGGAAGGAGAGGAAGGAGGGAAGCATGCTTAAATACTTTCTTGTAGCTGAACTTACAATTTGATTGATCACGAGAAAGAATAGGGACACTAATTTGTGACCACTATCAAGACTGGATATCATTGAAGATTTCACACCCCCAAACCATATAGACTTGAAGAGAAAGCACCTTCAAGAAGATATCCAACACTTAGTAGCAACAATGAATTGACATTTCCACATCAATAAGTAGTCCATGTCAGCAGTGTCATGTCTTGTCATGTCATGTCATGAGTGGTCATATGCCACATCACTATTGTGGATCATGTATATTGTATTCAAAATGTATTGTAAAGTGGAAGTCCAAAGGACACACATAGAATTTAAAGAGTCGTGTAAGTTGAAAAGTCATATAAAGTCAAACAACCATTAGGGTAGTCAAAGAGTCACCGTTGGTTATATATACTCCCTCATCGTATGAGTAAAGGACTTTGCACCTTGGCTTCTCCTGCAAAGAATTAGAGAGATAATCTAGTTCTTTTGGGGAGAAAGGAGTGGCTCCAATGCTCCACTACTAGAGCTAGTGATATAGATTGTAAACACGTGTCCTAGAAATTTTACTTAATAAGAGAAGCCTTCAAGGCTAGCAGGTTCTTCATCCATGGATTATGAATGGCTGTAAGACTGTTCTGTGGATGTTTGTATTTCATGTTTGCTTTCACATGTGCTAAGATAGTTGAACTATTTCAGTTTTTTTAGTAATTATCTTATTGAGAATATGTTGTAATGGTTGTTATTGTTGTCCCATCCTTGTGGAATATTCTACATGATATTAGATAGATATTTCTTCATTCTTTGGTTGTAATGACTGTTGCATCCTCTGTGGACTATTCCGCAGGATGTTAGATGGATCCTTTCAGTTCATGTGTGTCTCTTCTTGGGTGGTACTACTATGTCTCACTTTTCTCCCCTCTTTGCAGTAGAAGAACCTTGACACATTTTAATATGAAATGATCATATGTTAAAACTGAAGTAGAATTGATTATGCCAACAGTGAAATGAATGTTAACTTAAAGTGCTGAAAATGTGAGAACTGCTTGAGAAGAAGACTTTACAACAGATGATAAAACATAAGTAAGATGAGAAACAAAAGTGAAAAAAAAAATGAAAAGTGATACCAGAAAACAAGATTGATTACGGAGTTCATCCTTGATGGACTGCATCTCCGAGTCTACTTTCAAGATGGGCAACTACTTTGTTAGGATTGAAACCGAAGAGATCGATTACACAGAAATTTGACCAGAATGAATATGCATTCATGCACTTCTGGCCACTGTCATAAGATATCTCTCTAAACCAGCTTCCCAACGCCTATCATAGTTCCCAATTCTGACTTCGAATGCTCCTCCTACTTTAAATAAAAAAACCTATATCCCTCTAGAACCTCCACATGAAACTCAAAACCACTCTCTCCCTCTCTTTATGAACAAAACTGCCTTTAAACCCCTTCAAATGCATTTGAACTTCCTCTTTCCTAAAATTGGCATGAATGACTTCTAATTTTGTTCAGAAAGGCTTGGTCTAGTTATATTTTTCCACCTTAGGATAAGGTACATGGTCATTTAATCGAATCAGCACCAAAACTACAACAAAACCCCATAAATAAACTTTATAATAAACAAATATGCTGGCAGTTTAGCTAACGACATAGAGTTGGTTGATCGCCTATGTGAATAGGATATGGTCTAACCACAAGTGGACACCTCTCTGGTGGTTTCAACATGGTGGTTATAGTCGCAGTTACCCTGACAACTTACCACGTTTACATGACACGGTTGCATACCATTCTCCGCGCGGTCTACTCTGATGCTATTCCCCAACGGTTCCTCTGCCGCTCACATGATTGACTGCAGTTATGGTTAACTGTAACATGTAATGACTGATGTTTGTAACCTGACTGTGAGTTGACTGTCCGACTATTCACATTGTCCGCAGTCCCGCTACGGTCTCCTCCACGGTTAAGGAATGATATTTGTATTTTTGCATAGTTTAATGTTTTTTAATGTTTTATATAGGCCAAGAGTTTGTTTAACATAGGTTTTATGTATTTTCAATGTATTTATAATATGTAAAGTTTTATAACAAGGCCGAGAGAGTTTATACTTTAGGTTAAGGTATTGTAATGTGATTTGTTAACAAATGGCTTAGGTTCTTAGGACTTAGGTTTGATGTAAGGATATTTGTAATACATGAATTTGATTAGTGAAGCTTTGTGTAGGTATAGGTTAGGGTTTAGTATAGGTTTAGGTTTTAGTACTTAAATCATTTTGATCTAAAAAAACTCATTTTCACCAAATTGTCACAAAGTGACTTTTGCGACAATCATAACATGGTGACGACAACCAAACCCTGCAAAATGGATGACAAACCCACGTCGAAACTAAATCCTGCGAGACGGAAGACAATCACATATTGATGAAAAAAATCATGTCGACAACCATAAGACGACAACTAGGTTCCAAACCATATCACCATGAAAACCATATACATTACCGAACAACATGGACCATAAACATCACTATTAATGCTGACGACACCAGACTGAATGCTAAGGATGAAACTAAACCTGTCTAACTGATTTGACGAGATCCTCCTCGATCACATTTACAATTGAACTTTCATTAGGAACACCTTCTTTCTTTTTGAAGGAACCATTGCATCCTTATGTCTTGCTAGTAGTTAGATCCAATGCATATCTTTAAGATATATTGCAACCAAGTGGATATTCTAGATGGGGCTCTTACACCAAACAATGTGAGGTCTAATTGGGACTTCAAATTGGGTAGACCCCTTGGTTGATGGATTTCTAGCACCATCAATAGTGGTGCTAGAAGGAGGGCCAAAGGACAAGTTGAGCCCATTGAATCTGGTTTGAACTTGTTATCTAAAATGGCTCATACTCAAATCTTACTTCCTGGGTGTTTCTCTAATTTCTCCCTTTATCAATTTTCAATCCTCGATGAACCTCTCTATCACTTGTCCCTGTTAAATTTTGATGTTGAGGATGGAACATCCATAATCGAGCACATCTATGATTTTCTTAAATTTTGTGAATCTTACGAAATCAACGATGAAGAATTTTCTTGTGTTCTTTTATTCCTCACCTGTGAAGGTTGTGTTAGTTGATGGTGCCATACCTTTCCACATGCTTCCATCAATTCCCTTCATGATCATTTCCTCAAGAATATTCATCAATCCTTTGATAGGTAGAATTACCGAGATGTTTGTAAGAGAATCAATCTCTTAAGAATGAAGCTTAATGAGTTAGTTGAGGATTTTTCTGTTTGATTCCTTCACCTTTGTTATGAAATTCCTAAAAAGGACATGAATCAAGACGTCTTAAAGAAATATTTTGAGTGCTTGGTTCTTATCTCTTTACACGGTGAACCTGAACCCCCTGATTTTACTACTCCCCCAACTCTTGTGAATCATGAGACTCCCCTAATTTCAAATGAGGAATCTATTTCTCCTTTTGTTCCTTATCCTCCTCCTTTTCTAGTCTTGATCGATGCAGGTGCCTCCTTACGGAGGCTGTAAATATGGTAAACCTACAAATAAAATTCCTAATCCATCTTCTCATTCTGATTCACTTTTCATGATTCAGATTCAATGGAGGAAATTCCATAATTGATCATGAATCCTATGGCAAAGACTAACTCCTCCGTTCCACAAGATGTTGTCACTATTCATAGTTCTAGTCTCAAATCTGATCTAGATTTATGTTATCCTCTATCATCTACATGCCATGACTCTTTGTACCATGACCCGCTCAATCAATATACTCCACCAACTAGTTTTTCACACCCTTGATTTTCTCGCTGCTAGACCAAACTGCGATAAGGTACAAGGTAGTCACATTATGCAGGTAGAGGAGTA
The DNA here is from genome assembly GCA_000404065.3 of Pinus taeda. Lineage (NCBI taxonomy): Eukaryota > Viridiplantae > Streptophyta > Pinopsida > Pinales > Pinaceae > Pinus > Pinus taeda. The sequence continues at coordinate 52,983 of APFE031602800.1, forward strand.
GGAAGGTGAATATGCTTTCAACCTTTCCTCTCTTTTTCATAATCCTCCATGTCAAAAAAATGCACTTCCATTCTTGGATGATTCTCATTTTGATAGAAAATCGAATGCAGTAAATTCTTTCAATCAATCCATAGCCTTGGGAAACAACCATTCCAATGATGATGACTTTATTGATGCAACCAATCACAAATGGCTAGGTGCGTCAACTAATTTGTTGGTTTCTCATGAATATTTTACTTTGGATCTAGAATCTGATTCAGTCAAATAATATGTTCTTATCAAAACTTCCTCTTCATCTCACTTTCCCTTATGCTCTACCATCTGCGATGCATCTACTTGTGACAAAGCGTACTGCATGTTATTCAAGTACATCATTCGATGAGTTAACCTCTCAATTGGAACAATTTCATGATATTATCCATGAGGCAAATGAAAACAATCAAATATTTGAGTACTCTTCCCAACCCTCATCATCTCTTCACTTACATGAAGACAACTCTTCAAATCAAATTGCTCATGAAATTTCCTCTATTCATTTATCTTTGAATTTGTGATCAAAAGAATATTTTGACTTGAGTAATATGGTTATTGAAGTTGAAAAATATGGTGAAATCAATGACAGAGACAGCTGCCATTCTGTGAGCAGTGGCTTTATTGAAACTAGTGGTAGCAACTATCCTTAAACCATGCATGATCTGGTTCAATATTAAAGATGCGATTTTACAATGTTCGAAAGTTCTAGGGACGTATTAGGGAGTCAAGGCACTTCAAATTCCATTGATGGTTATTTCGGGATCTCACAACTTTGGTAAGTCCCTCGAACCAAGCCATATATTTTTTTTCCTACATAATCCTTCTCTTTGCATGGTTTCACTTGTTGAAAAATTCTTTTTGAAAAATGTTTGGTATTTCGGGTATGATCTTTCAAATTTTCAAGATTTTACTCTTGACCGGATTCAAGAATATCTTTCAGTTTATTGATCTTCATGAAAATCTCTCATATCAAACTTGGGTTTGGAATATGTGCCTCTCTTAGAGTCATGGATTTTTGAAGTTGATAATTTCAAAGACTATCTTTGGTCGAAGGAATCATGCCTATCAGATTCATCTTTTAATAGTCAGCTCCCCATTTTTCTTGTGAATGTTATATTGAAAATATTCAGCCTCTTGAGTAATAATGAATACATGAGTCATCACACGAATGAAGTTATTCTTCATTCACCATATCCTGACTGGTCTCATGTATTTGTTGTGTTTACATCCCTTTTAATTATTTTTATGATTACGATGCTTGCACAACTTGTCACTAGTGATAGGGAAATGGTTTGTCACCTTTGGCTTGCGAGGAACTTGGTTAAATTATTCAGAGCGTTCATAGAACTATTCAAATTGATTTATCTCCGTTTATCACAAATCGGTAATCTGATGGTTTAATCAACTCATATGATCATTATTATGTCTTTGATTACTATCATTCATGTTATCATTTTCCCACCCATATATCCCATGGAAATTGTTTTACATCCTTCAATCTTTATCATTTAACATCTCACTATTCATATTTTTGTCAAGTGGTTGAGGCACTTCAGTCTCCATTGATGGTTATGTCAGGTCCTCACTGTCTCGACATATTTCTAAATATGATCATATCTATTTTCCATCACAAGATTCTTTTTATAATCCATTGCTTCTAATTAAAAATCCATCTTTTCAAATATTTTTAGGTTTTCAAGAGGATCATTATGAATTCTATAATGCAATGTTGAATAGTTGGAGAAAAGTTACTTGGCAAGCACGAGTGTAATAAATAAGTTTCACCTATTTTGCGTGATTTCTAAGAAAGATGACACAGAAGAGGTATATTTGCAAGAAGTCATTGAGCTGTTTTTTTATTATTCTTTCCATCAGAGAGGTAAGAATGTGAATTGGATGAAGGTAGTGGTTATGACGCATCTTACTGCCCATAGGAAATACCTTCAAATGTGTGTGCAAGTTATTCAAGGTTTTATCTTTTCTCTTGCACATTGCATTATATATGTTTTAATCGATCACATCATTGTGACTGCAGGTCGGGAACAATTACAGTGGCTACATTGAAAATTCCATTATACATGACCCCGACCTTCTAGTTGTTAGGTTAGGAGTAGGATTAACTGCATCTTAGTTCTCCTTATCTTGCACTCATCCCGTGTTGTTGTTTTTAGTCTCTCTTGTATTTTCTTACGTTTCTCTTACATTATGCTTCAGTTTAGCTTCCTTGTTGCATGTTATCTTTCCTTTCATTTTGTTTCTTTTGTTTTTATTTCTTGTTGTTTATCTCCTTTTGTTTTCCATCATGTGAATAAGTGTTGTGCCTAGACCTTTTTTTTCTTCTTAGTATGTGTGTGGATGAAGTCTAAAGAGTCTTGTGACACTTCAACATTTTGCTAACTTCCAATCCTTATTCCTTGTTTTGGTTATATCTTTTGGCCGATGGAGTTTTGATGGAAAATATGATCCTTCCATAAGGATAGTGATGGTCCAACCATGAACCTGTGTCTATTTCGGAAACCTCATATCGACACTCGTTATTTATGTTTCGGTGTCTTCATGCTTATCGAACTAGTAGAAATAGAGAAGGGTAAAAATATAAACGAGAAAACCTAAATCATAGGTCTCTATATGATTCTTTGAAGGAACAAACTCTTTTGATCTCAATAAGTTGGGATCCCTCTTCTTCCCCAAAATAAATAAGTGTCAATGCACAATTCTATTTAAAAAAAAAAAATAAAGGTGAAAGAAGAAAAAGCCTTCCTGCGCAGAGAGGTGAAGAAATAAACTTCGCTGGTGTACTATCTAGGATCGCTGGTAGCAGAACAATATTTGTGTTTATGTGTGACTCCAATGGGGTATCATTCAAGCCTTCTGGTAATGGAGAAACACCAGAGATGAAAAATTATACTCCAAAAATATTAAGCTCATAAGCTACACTACCCTTCCTAGATCGAAACATTGTGATATTGTTGAATCTTGTGTTGTGTTCAATTAAGAAGGTATAAAGGGGACTGTGTCTATTCATGGTGTGATTGGGAAGACCAAAGTAATTTGCACGATGAATCGATACTCCTTGAAGAATAGAGGTCCCAAGCGAAAGAATTTAACTGAGATAGAAAATTTGGAGTTCAACCAATGTGTCGCCAAGTGTTGGATCTGCTGAAACACCCTCCAATTTTTTTTCTTACACTCAATTTCAGAGCATTCCTTAGTCTTGTATATTATTTTCACAAACATTAGAGCTTATTTAATGGGCTCCCTTGCATTGTTTTGTTCCCTTTTGCATTTTGGGTTAACTATCGTTTTTCAACATGTTTGGCTGTCACAAAATGTTTGCAAACCTATTCTGATGGTTTCAAAGGTTTTTCTTTGTGTATATGAGTTGTTATAACTATGTAAACATGTGTCACACTCATGCAAAAGGTCTTGATAACTATTGTATAAGTGTCATCATGGTCGTCCCAAAGTCTATCTTAAGTGTCACACTTGTCTTACCTTATCATAAATATGTCTAATCGAGGGAGATGCTTTGTTCATATGTTCGGATGATCTATTGTTGACACCTAATCTTAAAGATTGGGGAAATTTTATGTAAATAATTAAATTAGGAATGTGAATAGACATCAGGAGATGAACTAAACAATCACTCCCTATTGTAGATAACAATGACCTACCTATGGAATAATATACGAATTTTTTGTGGAGTTACTGCCTGGTTTGACATGTTATCAGAGCTAGCTCTTTTTAGCCTTTGTGTCCCTTGTAACTCCCTGTCTACTCTTCATATAGCTGAGTATGTTCTTCATAAAATTAGCTACCCCTCTGCTTGACTGATTCATAAACAAAAAAAAGGGAGTGTTATTGCATCTGCGCCTCCATTGCATGAATTGCATTCACATGATTTCTCTGTCTTGTCTGACTGTTCAGTTCACTGACTGATTCATAAACGTCTCTGACATGGTAACTGTGCTTGACATGGTATCATTGCATACTATGACTGTGTGGATCCCAACATCTCCCACTCGATGTAGGTTCCTTCGAGTAGAACCAAGGACTCCCACCTCACTTTCACGCGGAAGTATGTCCACAGACTATTGTTGATGGTCTCATGTTATCTCTGTCTGTGGAATGCATGCACTGTGATGTTATATCAAATACCTTCGTATAACTTGTGACTTCCATTTTTATAAGCCATGGGCCCTTCCTCGGCTTGGTGCTCCATCTGTTGAGCGCTACATATATTCATCCTTGGTGGACCTTCGGTGATTACTGGTCGCGCAATTTTTTTATAAAAAAGAACTCCAGTGCATAAGAACCCTTTCTGAGCTGGTTCAAACTGCTGAATTCTGGTGAGCTGGTGCCTCCACGCAGGATCGAACTGTAGAGTTGTGGACACTTCTCTGGCGAAGCAGAAGCATGGTGCTAGTTGTGGGGTAGCAGAAGCGCTCTCTGGCGGATCGAGACCCGTTCTATTCCAAAGTTTGGTATCACATTCCGAATTGATTCTTCTCCTTTTTCCTTGCTCGAGGTCTGAATAATACAATAATATTAAAATTGTTTGAATACTCCGCGATTAAATTGAAAATTGTGGCTGTGTGTTGAACGTTTTGGAGTTTTGAACATTTTTTAATGCTGTTGTTGATATGACCTACGGGTTTTGGCTCCGTGAACACTAATTTTGAGACACATTGAATGCTACCTGAAGCGGAATTCTATTCACATTTTATGAATAGCGTTTGATACTCTTAAAGCATTCTGTATGGTGAAGATCTTTAGTGCAACAAAACTCTGTTCATGCCTTCCAATGATCAATAATATATCAATTGTGTTTGCATGAATTTAATACACTTTGTATATAGTGTTTGTTGTGGTTGTTGGAAATATATACGACGCTGTTGGGCTACCATAGTGTTGTTTGTTTTATAAATCTGCTTTAAAAGTGACTAACATAGTTAACGCTCTTGCGTTGGACTGTGTTTAAATTTGAGGCCAAAATACATTTTGATATCAGAATCATTTTTCTATCAGCAGAAGTATTTTTTTACAGAATGCATTCAATTATCTCTATGGTAGGAATAGTTCTCACTGGAAAGGAGAACTATCTTGAATGGTCCCGGATGATAAAAAAAACCCTCATCTTCAATGAGTTGTGGAAAGGAGTGTGTGTCAGAGAAAGAGACAATGACCCAGTATAGCCTACCTCAGACAAAGAGCTCATCATTTGGGAAAACAAGAATAACAAAGCTTATGCATTAATCACAACATCTGTAAATGAAGAGGTGAGTCGCCATATTTCATCATATTCAACTACCTTGGAAGCTTTACAAAAGCTGAAAGAACTCTATGACTCACATTCTACACTTGAAGTCGTCCAACCCATGATTAAACTCTTCACTCTTGAACTACAAAATAATGATCCTCTTGCTCTTGCATCTGAAGTAAAGTCTATAATGCATGATATCAAATCCACTAAAGTTGAGCTGGATATCTCTCTTATTTCTTTTCTCAAGGAACTTTATCCTACATGTTAGCGCTTGAAATTTCACTTCAGGCTGAAAAAGGCAAACCTCAAGGCAACATCAAACCATTTAGCCTCGTAGCTAGCCCTACGGGGCAGGAGAAGTCTCTCTCCGGTCAATCTCAGTAAAATCTTCAATGAATGAGATGAAAAATAGGGTAACATTGATTTTAGGCTAGTAAATTGATCAGGGTTGATTTGGGGTTTTTAGGGTTTTTGGTGGCAAATTGAGGGGATGGCAATTTTGGGTGCGGGGATTGGACACAGTTCCTGCAGGGGGTTCTTTGGGGCGAGGTAGGAGACAGTATTGATGCCTTTGATTGAGGTGGATGATTAGGAATGACAGGTGAGGAGTTAAGGAGAGCAAACAATAACTTTGAATTCTCCTTAAACAGTAGAAAACATTGAAATTAAACAAACTTAAAAGCAGAGCATGACAGTCATGAATTCTTACTTTAACACTTCGTTTGCTTAATGTGCAGAAGGAAAAGAAAGGAAATGATTCACATAACACACTTACAGGTACATAGAGAAACACACCATCAATACATGTAACCACAAGAATCCCAAAAAGGACTGCAAAACCCTGGTCTTCCTTAGCCAAAAATTGCAGAGATACAGTGAAATAATACAATGATAGCTTCTCCCTCAAGAGTCCAACATGAAAATGAGAAAGAAAGTACATAATATAGATCATCTAACCTCTTTCCCTACCTCCATGGGTTGAGCTCACTATCCTAGGAGCTGTTTCTCTAAACTTAGCACTAAAATCTAGGCAGTCAAAACAACTTGCCTCTATAAACTAGGAAACCAATCCATTCATTAAATGTTTACTATTTCATGCATGAATCTTCTAGAATAGGTAAATGAGTGTCATGGTAACATGAAAATACATTAATTACATCAAAAAGGGTGAAAAATCCCATCTCAAGTCAAAACTGGTCAAAGCTGGGCGAATTCCTGAGCTGTAGATGAATTTCCTATGAAAACTGCCCAACATGTCGCGCGCAGCTGCCTGACATGTCACGCGCCTTTGGATCTATGTTTTGGGCACTTTTAGGTGGCCAAATTGGGCAAGCGTAGGCTTGTTGGAAAGGTCTGTGAGTCTACTTTCCAACCCAACTTGAATTTGTGGATTTGGAGTTCATTTTCCCTGTCAAAACTCAATTCTCCCAAGACAGCTTTCTGCAGTTCAAAAAGGTGGTAGAAAGTCAAAGTTTGCATTTTTTTGACTTTTTGGAGGCCCAAAACATGACAAAATTTCAAGTCCTTCCATGTGCATATGTAAATTTGCATGAAAAGTCTGGAAATGCTGAGTTTTTGTCAAATGGAGTTGCCGGGACGACGCGTATCACCCGGGGTGAGACGCGTTAATGAGCAAAAACTTGTAAATTGCCAAAAAATACCAAAAATGACCCAAAATGCTCAAAATTTTTTGAAATTTATGCTGTGGCTGAGCTATTTAGTACTATGCTCCTTCAAGGAAGCCTCGGCCAAAATACGGAGGGGATCAGGCCTTTTTCTTCGTTTTAGTGCCTTTGCCAACCGCCTTTGAAGCACTTTCATCTTTGCTTTGCACACATGCATTCTTGCCCAGTAATGGTTTTTCATGTTCCTCAACAATTTGTTATTTTTATTAGCCTTATCCAACAACCTTTTCAAATGAGCATTGTCCCAAATAAACATAGATTCTCGATCTATGGGTCTCAAGTCACCGGCTCTCCTACGAGCCAATTCCCGGTCTTCACGAATTTTCTGCAGCTCATATAGCTTGTGCTCATCCTCCAACTGTTTGTTTCGCTGCTCTAAATAGTTGATTATCCATTTTTCCATCAATAATTTTGTTTGTAGCGACTAAATCTCGGTACTTTGCTCTCGGATGATATCCTTGAGCTCTGTGCTAGGAGAACCGGCATTAAGATGAATAACCGGATCACTTGAAAATCTCTCCTCAATCATGGGCTGCTTGCCCCTCTCTGATACCTGTGCTGCTGTCGGAAACGAGGCCCCTTCCACCTGATGTGGAGATAACACTCGTGGTGCTGATGAAGAAGGCGAGACCCCTTCCACCTGGCGTGGAGAAAGTACTCACCGAGCTGCTGCAAATAAGGCCCTTGGGCCTCTCTAATAGGTGACCTGAGGTGAGGAGCTGACATGTATAGTAACAGGGATGTCATGCTGATGTGATGGTCCACCCTCCTCGTGAACAACCTCAGGACGTGGTGGTGATGGTACGGTGAAAAACTCACGAGAGATGAACTCCTCCCATGAGATGCCCTGCTGAGTCAACTGATGCAATACTACTAGCTGAATCAAACCATGATGGTAAAGGCTCCTGTACTGCTATGCCAGGTTCTTCCTCTGCAACGTGGGCACCATCCTCTGAATGTTCTGAACGAAGAAAACCGGGATGTTCATCATCCTCACTCGGGTGAAATGCATCAAGAGGCGAATGTGATATGAGTATACCAATGAAAATCTACCCTCACAAGTAAAATAATGCATAATGAGCTTCACCATGGGAGCATACTTGTTTCTGAGAAACCTGAATGGAAATACACCTGCCATATGTCTCATGAATGCTGGCCGAACATAAGGCTCAAAGAAAACAAAATCTAACAACTTGTGCTTATTCCACACCTCACCAACATTAGGTATCCTTGTAGCCTGTGAGATCACCTCGGGTGTCAATATAAAGTTTACCCCTGCAAGGTTGACATGTCCATCATGCAAATGTA
>APFE031602800.1:64435-220330 GCA_000404065.3 Pinus taeda
ATCCATCTCCATCATTGTTCCACAAATGAGAAAATTGCAGACATCTTCACCAAAGCACTTGGAAGGGAAAAGCTTGAACGATTCAGAATGATGCTTGGACTCACCAACATCCCTTCAGATTAAGGGGGGGAATGTTGACACCTAATCTTCAATATTGGGGGAATTTTATGTAAATAATTAAATTAGGAATGTGAACAGTCATCGGGAGATGAACTGAACAATCACTGCCTATTGTATATAACAATGACCTACCTATGGAATAATATACGAATCAGTTGTTTGTTTTGTGGAGTTAATGCCTGGCCTGACATCTATGTTGTCGAGTCGTCAAAGTATTCTAAGTGTGTGATCACAGTCAAGTTTAATCACCTATCTCATTGATCCTACAGAACCATTTTTGGAAAACTTCCCAATCGAGAAACATAGCTTCACCAGGCCCCTTATGAACTGTACTCTGCATAGTCTCAACCATTTAAGCTATGAAATTTCTACTTGGAACTATGCAATGTGTAGTTACTATCTCTCAAGACTGCTACACTACACAGTTCGTGTGCCCAACCCCCGACCTTGACCTCCCAAATTGTGTAGTTATGTCCTCTAGTCTGACTTAAAATGCGCACTTCACATCCTCAATCCTCAATCTCATCCCTTAATTCCTTGAATTACACAACTAAATAGTAGCCTCACCTCCCTTGACTCCCAGAACTATTCAGTTGGCTCTCCCAGTGTCCATTCCCTCAGCTTGTCCCCACTAACTCTGGAAACTGCATAGTCTTGTCCTTGAGGCCTGCTTGAGCTGTGAACTACATAGTCTCAGAGATCAATATTTTCCTTTGGCTATTGGAACTATGCACTAAGAATTCACTAAGTCCCTCTTCCTAGCTTGTCACTTATTCTGGGCTCAGTTGGTGGATCAGAATGCATCATCTTAGACTAGGGCATTTTTGGATTGATTTCATCTTGTCATGAGTGAATTGTAGGAACATGTACCCTATCATGTCATGTAAAGAAGATGGAGAAGGAGAAGAAGGAGGGAAGAATTCTTAAAGACTTTCTTGTAGCTGAACTTACAAGTTGATCGATCAAGAGAAAGAGTAGGGACACTAGTTTTCGACCACTGTCCAAGACTAGAGATCATTGAAGATTTTGCGCCATTGAACCATGAAAAGGTAAAGAGAAAGAACCTTCAAGAAGACATCCAACACTTAGTAGCAATAGTGACATGAAATTGCCACATAATCAAGCAATCGATGTCAACAATGTCATGTCATGAGTGGTCATATGCCACACCACTATTGTGAACCATGTATATTGTATTCAAAATGTATTGTAAAGTGGAAGTCCAAAGGACACACATGGAATGTAAAGAGTCATATAAGTTGAAAAGTTAGAGGAAGTCAAGAAACCATTTGGGTAGTCAAAGGGTCACCTTTGTTATATATACTCTTTCATCATATGAGCAAAGGACTTTTCACCTTGGCTCCTCCCGCAAAGAATTAGAGAGATAAGCTAGTTATTTTGGGGAGCAAGGAGTGGCTCCAATGCTCCAGTATTGGAGCTAGCGATTACATTGTAAACATGTGTCTTAGAAATTTTACTTAATAATAGAATCCTTCAAGGCCAACATGTTCTTCATGCATGTATTATGAATGTTTGTAAGACTATTCTTTGAATGTTTGTATTTCATGTTTGCTTTCACATGTGCTAAGATAGTTGAACTATTCCAGTTATTTTAGTACTTATCTTATTGAGAATGTGTTGTAATGGTTTTTATTGTTGTCCCATCCTTTTTTACTATTCTACAGGATATTAGACAAAAATTTCTTAATTTGTTGGTTGTAATGACCATCGCATCATATGTGGACTATTTTGCTGGATGTTAGATGGATCCTTTTGGTTCATGTGTGTCTCTTCTTGGTTGGTACTACTACCTCTCACTTAAAGGCTCACTTTTTTCCCCTCTGTAGTAGAAGAACCTTGACACATTTACAACTAAACACTCATCAAGCACACCTTCTTTCTTTTTGAAGACACCATTGCATCCCTCTCTCTTGTTGATAGTTAGAGCCAAGGCATATCTTTAAGATATATGACAATTGGGCCAATATTACAGATCGGGCTCCTACACCAAATGGTGTGAGGTCTAATTGGGACTTCACATTGGGGATACCCCTTAGTTGATGAATTTATAGCATTGTCAACATACTCCAGCTAGGAACCATTGGGAAACTCCTCTCCAGTATGGGGGTGTCCTTTTCACTCTCTCTATGGATGAGTCCAACATGTGATAGTTATTCTTGGGAGTCTTCCAATTAAACATAAAATGAGTGAAATGTATGCATAGGAACCACCTTGCTTTATCTTCTGCCACAATCCAAGAATAATTTTAGAAATTTATACCAGGGGGTTTAATCCATTCATTCCTTTGATGTTGTCATCATTTTGAACATTTAGATCTTTGTGTGTTTTGATTGTTTGATTTCCTATTCTTGAATATTTTTATGTGCAAGTAAATACATCTATACTATTTTTTTTCACTCAAATTCCACTACAAGTTTCTTTCAGACTATAATAGATGTTCTTTTGCTAGTGTTATTATCCTACAATATATAAAGAGCCTATATTTAAATTACACAAAGGATATGACTTGAACTTTCTATGAATCAATTAACAATTTTTACAATTATATTTCACTCATTGTCAACAAATATTAGAAAACTAACCAAGTTTATTATAGACTCAACTTGACTCCAACATCCTTCATGATACTTTTATTTTTATACAAAGCTCCATAACTTTGATTGCAATAAACATAGTAAATCATTCTAATAATAGGTCGGAGTTGGCTCCTATAATAATCAATTTTATTCTACATCGACTAGCATAAATAGAGAAGAAATCGAAGTCAATTCTATCAACTTGAGTCTACCACTATGATGTAGCAGTTGCAACACCCTCTAAAATTTTGTCTTGCACACAAATTTCATAGCCTTCCTTGGTCTCTCCTTTGATGGTTGCAAACACTCGAGCTCACCCCATGAGCTCTTGTGGAGTCTTTTCACCCCTTTTTTCTTGTTTGACGATTGGTTGTCTTTCGACATGTTGATTGATTTGTCATGCTTGCGATATTGTTTTGGTGAGTTTGAAGGTTTGTCTTTATGTGTTTGGATTTCCTTCACCATGTGAACACCCATCATACTCATGCAAAATGTTGTAAGCACTATCACGCAAGTGTCGTTACGTTCATCTGAAGGTCTATCTCAAGTCTCACACTTGTCGCTTTCAGCTCTACGATAGTCTCACTGAGGTCATGTTTTGTCTTATTTACATAGCAGTCTATGTTGTCTCATCATAGTGTATGATAAGTGTATGATCACAATGACAAGTCTCCACAAGTTCACTTTCTTTCGAAACTTGGCCATTTTCTGAAAATTTGTCCAAATAGACAACCCTCTTCCATTGGACCCCAACTGAGCTACACTATGTAGTCGCATCACATAGTGACCCTGCTCTACTACCTGAAACTACGCATTGCTTGAGGATCTCCTCTAGGTTAGTTGAACTGGGAAATCCCAGAGGTGAGCAACCTATCTGCCTCCCAGAATTGCGTAGATACTGCCTCCATGACTAAATTGAATTGAGCATTTCTCAAGAACAATCATCATGCATCCTTCTTCCCTTCTAGAAGCCTTCACTACTCTAAGACCTGGATCCACACTACCCTCCAAAACTAAATAGACATGCCCAAATAGTCCGCTATTTCCTTTCTTTGCACTGTTCTAGAAAATTGTGTAGAACTGCCCAACTGAACCTTTTTGCCTTACTCTGCATTGCCTTCAGAAATTGCATAGGCATGTCTAGCAGTTCCCCTGCTACATGTCCTGCACTATTCTCCAAAACTACATGTTAGGCTTAGTAGGTCCCTTGCAACCCTGTCCTGCACTGTTCTCATAAACTACATAGAGCTTCCTAGTTGTCCCTCTACAACCTCGCTCTGTCTTCCCTCTGGAAACTGTGTAGAACTGCCTAGTTGTCCATCTACAACCTCACTTAGTCTTCCCTCTAAAACTATGCATAAGTGTTGCCCTCAGGGTCCCACCTTGTAGCTAACACTAGTGACCTTCACTATGCAATTCTTCCTCCCAGTGGTTGCTGTACATTTTTTCCCGATAGTGCGAGTTGTACTCCCAGAGTTCCTCATTCCATCCTGAGTTGTGCTCTGTGCTATCTTAGTGAGTTGTTCTCCCTCCATATCACCTAAAACATGAGATAAATGAATCATGCTATACTATGAGGTTTTAGATTTTATGTCATTCCATCGTGAGTGAACTGCTGGAATAGGTACATTGATAGATCATGACGAGATGATGAACAGGATGAAAAAGGAGCAAACATGCTAGAAGACTTGTTTGTAGCTAGACGAGCGTACCAAGCATATTAATCAAAAAGAGAAAGGAACACATGCACTGAACCATCATGAAGGACCAAGACCATTGAAGACCTCGCAACACTATTCCATACGAAGGATAAGACAAAGCACACTAAGGTTACATCTATAACTTAGCAATGCAATAGTCAAACAGTACATGTCAGCAGTCTCATGTCGACTTGTGTCATGAGATGTCTTGGCCACATCACCACTATGGGCCATATCTATTGTAACTCAATGTAATGTAAAGTGAAGTCCAATGGATGCACATAAGAAGTTGAAGGGTCATGTTAGTTGAAAATTCATTGGAAGTTAAACGGTCATGAGGGAAGTCCAAGAGTACAAGGGCCAAGCATCACCCTTGGTTATATATATATATATATCTCCTCATTGTATGAGAAAATGAATTTTCACCTTACTTCCTCCCACATAATCTTGAGAGTCTATAGTATGTTCTTTGAGGAGAAAGGAGTGGCTCCAATGTCCCACTACTGGGACTAGTGATGTATGGTGTACATTTGTGTCTTGGGACCTTTTCTTAATTCAGTTAAGGCCAACACATTTTCATGCATCCTTTGTAGATGTTTGTAAGAATATTCTTTAAACATTTGTAATGCATGTTTGATTAACCTGTATAAATATAGTTGAACTACTTTGGTTATTTTAGTACTTACATAGTTGAAGATGTGTTGTATTTCTTATCATTGTTGTCTTAGTTATGTGGACTACTCTGCAGGATACTAGACATACCACCTTTCTGTATTGGCTATCCCCACTGTCACATCCTTGTGAACTACTCCGCGGGATACTCGATAGACCATCTTTGTTTTTTGGTTATAATGATCGTCACATCCATGTGGACTACTCTCCTGGGTGGTGTACATGTTTTCCCCTTCACCTTGGTTTTAATGATTGTCGTATCTACTTGGACTATTCCACTTGGTGCTATACTAACCTTTCTAGTTTGCGTGCATCTCTTCCTAGGTGGTACTACTACCTTCACTTTCATCTCCCCTTGGTAGCAAGAGAACCTTGACATAGTTACATTACACACTCACCAGGCACATGTACCTTGATGTTTGAATATACCAGCGTAACACTCTCATGTGCTGATAACTAGAGCTAAGGCAGATCTCTAAGTATATGGCAACGAGCCTTCATACCAGATGGGACTCCTACACGAAATGGTGTGAGGTCTAGTTGTAACTTCACATTGGGGAGATCCCCTTTATTGGCGGGTCCAATTCTGTCAAGAAAATGGTTCTAGAAGGAGGGAAAAAATGATAGGATGTGTCCGTAGAGTCTGTTTTGAATCTTTTATTTAAAAATGGCTCTTCCTAACATCATAATCCTGGGATGTCTTTCTACAAAGTTCGAATGTACCATCCCCATGGAAGTTATGCATGACCTGTCCAAGTTAAAGTTAAGTGGTGAGGGTGAACCATCTTTTCATGCACATGTGCGCCAAGTTATAAACTTTTTCCTATGCCATAAGATAGAGTACGAAGATCTCTAGATTGTATTACTCACCCTCACATTTGAAGATAGTGCTCAATGCTGGTGTTACACATTAACCTTTTCCTATATCAATTCATTTGGTCAACTTGCCAAAATAATGATTAAAACGTTCAATGAGTATGGCCAACGGAATTTCCATGAAAAAATATTCCGTTTAAGTATGGATCTTAATGAATCAATTGAGGACTTTGTTGATCGCTTCCTTCACCTTTGTTACAAAATTCCTGAACAACTTGTGAACTTTGACTTCTTGAGAGAAGAGCTTAAATGCTTGGTTCATAGTTCTCAATATGGTGAACCTCCTGATTTCCCTTCTTCCCAACTCTTGCAGATCATGAGGCAACTCAGATTGCAGAGGAGGAGCCAAAAACCCTGTTTATTCCTTGTCCTCCTCCCTTTCTATTCCTGATGTGGGTGACCCCTTGCGGTGACTGTAAAGCTGAGAAATCTGCGTAGCATGTCCCCAACCCATCTTTTCATCTATCACCCGCTTCTATGGAGGAACTTCCAGAATGGATCAGGAAGCCTATAAGAAAGACTCTCTCTTCCATTCTGTAAGAGGATGTCACAATTCATAACTCAAGTCTCAAATTAGATATGCATCTCTACTCGCTTGATGAACCCACTTCACCAGCCAGTTGCTCGCATCCTTTTGATTCTCAAGATGCTAGCTCAAATTGTGATTAGACGCAAGGCAACCACATTACACAAGCAGGGGAGTCGAAAGATGAGGACACTATCAATATTCCCTCTCTATTTCAAAATTGTGCACATCTTGACAATGATCTTCCATCCTCGAAAAATTATCAATTGTCTAATCTCAGTGGAACATCCTGTAAAATTAATTATTTTGATCAACCCCCAATTTTCGGCAGTCATCACTCGCATGCTTCCATATGTCGTGAAGAATTCCCAAGCACATCATGTGATCTACTATTTTCTCATGATGAATCTAACTTAGATCTAGAATGTGCTATGGCCAAAGAAGACATTCATACCAAAACTTCCTCTTCACCTCACTTTCCCATGTTTCCTACCATTCTCAATGCATCCACATGCGTCGAAGATACTCCACATTCTCTTGTTTCTTCATCCAATGAGTTATCTCCTCGATTGACACAAGGCAGTGAGGCTATCCATGATAAAATTGAAAATAGTCTAATAAAAAAGCATTCTTCCCATTCCTCGTCATCTCTTATTTTGCATGAAGACAACTCTTCAAACCAGCTTGTTGAAGCTGAAAAATTTGGTGAAGCCTGTGGCAAAAATGGCTGCCATCCTAAGAGAAGTGTTGAAATAAATAAATCCATGCATGATCTGGTTCATGCTTCAAAATATGATTATGAAATTTTGGAAAGTTTTGGGACCTAGCAGGGAGTCAAGGCACTTCAACATCCATTGATGGTTATGTTAGGACCTTGTGACTCTAGTAAGCCCCCCGAACTAAATCAAAGATGGCTTCTCATGCACAATCCTTTTATTTGCATCGTTTCATTTGGTGTGGATCCCCATGTAAAAAATGTTTGGTATTCTAGGTGTGATATTTCAAGTTTTCAAAATTTTACTTAAGACTGAATCCATGAATCTGTTACAGTATGCATGTCTTCATGCACATCACTTACATCAAACTCAGGTTGGGAATGCCCATCTCTCATGAAATCATGGAATTGTGAATTTGGTCATCTCAAAGACTAACTTTTCCTGTAATCATACTTATCAAAATTTCCCTCTCATGATTATCTCCTCATTCTTCTTGCGAATCTACCCACTCATCACACCAGCAATCCCCTTGTGTGATGATGCACGCACAATCTATCACATGAATCAAGTTCCTTTTGCCAATTGGTTTCAAACATTCATAATTCTGGCATCTATTTTAAATTCCTGTGATGATCGTGATGCTTGCACACTTTTTCACTAGTTGCAGGAAGGTGGTCCGTCATGTCTAGCCCACAACGAACTTGGTTCCATTGTTCATAGTGTTCACAAGATTGTTCAAATGAATTTTTCTTTATTCTTTTTGAACTAGCAATCCAATGTCTCAAATAAATCATCTGATCATTCCTCTATCTTGGGTGATTTTCCCTTGGTTTATCATTTTCCCATCAACACATCCAATGACAATTTCTTTGTGCTCTCTGATCATCATTGTTTAACATCTCTCTCTTCAGATTTCTGTCAAGTAGATGAGGCACTTTAGCCTGCACTGATGATTATGGAAGGTTCTCACTATCTTGGAATGAATTTTGAGGATGATTAGATTTATTTTTCCTTACAAGATTCCAATTCTGATCCCGTTTGTCAAATCAAAAATCCATGTTTTCAAAGATCATGAGGCTTTCCAAACAACCATCATGAATTTTATGACCCAATCACTGAATGGAGGGAACAATATTACTTGGCAAGCCATGTTGCAGTCTTCCAAGAAGCACTCAGTGGTTGCTTGACCTACAAATAAAATTAACACTGAGATGAAACCCATGATAAAAATAATAATAATAAAATTTATTTTTCTCTTTACATAAAATACATAAAATCATGATTACATTAGACATTATGAAGATTGAGCCTAGTCACATATTTCAATACTCCCTCTTAACTAGGGAGGTATTCATAATCCATACAAGGTACTTGGACATTCTCATACTGAAGAATTCTCATAAGAAGAGTCAGATTGGTAATCCATCTCATAAGCTATTTATTCGGCTTATATCAACGCATCTCATCATATTAACCAACATTTTCATATAGCAAGGACTTGACTAACAACTCTATCTCTCCACAATAATAGATTACAATGTTGGGGAGACAATGAATGATAAACACCTTCATCGTTTTCTCTCAAGGTACATGCCCCATATGTATTTTCACAAGGCATGTCCTTCTAGGACCATTCCATCTTGGATTAACACATCCTCATACAATTTCCTCTTTGACTACTACCTATTGGATGCCCTACCTCATCCTCAAAGAGTATTGGAATCAACCTCAGATGCTTACCCAATCCTCCATTCTTTCTTCATAACATGAAGGAAATAATGATGTGTCTATCTCTCCCTCTCAACTAGGGAGGATCTATATATTCCTATAAAAGGAATATACCCAAGCTCCTTCGTAACAAGGGACTTGTTACCAACAACAACTCTCTTCGGTGGAGAACATGTTACTATCAGCTACTTGTATGTCTCCTTGTTTTGGCATCATGTCATGAACTTAAACTTCTTCATCATGTAGCCATATTCTTTGTAGGGCATCAACCACCTTCTTCATCACTTACCTTAAATGAAACATCGTGTTGAACCAATAGTCATGTCATCCTTCTCTTCATCGAGGAGTGACCTTCTATTCCACATATGGAGATTCTTCATACAACTAACTAGACTTCCAAGTCAAATTTATTTCAAGATATTTCCATTATTATGAGTGCTAGTTGTAGGTGACTTCTACGACCCTCTTTTGGTTGCCTTATTTCAACCCACCTAGATGATTTCTCAAAAAACAAAATGAAAATCAAATCAAATTTACCTCTTTATGATGGCCTTTCATCATGACATCTTCTTCCTACATCAACAACCTTTTCAATATTGTGTGAATCCATATCCAAGACATGCGTTAACACAGTTCACCTCTTTTACCTTATATATCAAGGTCTTCATACCTTTTCCATGGAGATGTTATAGCTAATCCTTGTTGTTATTATATGTTCATCTTTTATCTTATATATGCATCTTATTACGAACTCTTCCTTTACCTTCTACACATATTACTTCCTTAGGATCGTTTATACACAGTTCCTTTATCATAGGAACCATAGTTGATAACCTCCTCATATTCTTCATGAGTTAATATTATGTTGATATCATCTTGTCAATACATAGAAAAGTTCAAGGCACATTGTCTACATGACTTCTTGCATTATTCTAATGGAATAGTTTCTTATTCTTTTATCATTCTCATGAGATAGAGAATTTTAACCCATAATATTTACAACCATATGATGACATGAATTTATCTATCTATTACTAATATATACTTTATATATATATATATATATATATATATATATATTTGTATATATATATATAATATATATATATATTTATATTTATATATATATATATAATATATATATTTTTTCCTTCTTTTGGTCATCTGGACTTCCTTTTAGTAACTTCCTTTCCTTGCTTGAAGATGAAAGCACTTCAACCAACTTGATATGCTGCACTCCTTTGTCATCATACCTTCATCCTTCTAACCAGTGGATCCCACACAAGATGGAATGTAGACTATCAAAGAGACACTTTCTTCTTCTAAGTAGAGGTGAACATTCTAATGAAGATTCCAATGGAGGATCTTGGTGATCCTCATTATACAAATGATTCTTCCTAATGTTGATTATGTATGCTGATATCTTTATCTTATATCTTTCTAGATGACTTACTCTAACCATATAAATTGCTACTTTGGTTTTCCTTATGTGCTTCCAATGAAGATGCCATGAGCTACTTCCTCTCTATGATGGCATTTTCAACTATATGAACTTCTACTTCAGCTTACCTTCCATGCCTCTACAATGATGTCATCTCTATCTAAAAAATAATGCATCCTATCATACATGTGACGTTTTCCATCATGAATACTAAGTGAAGGAGGTTATTTCAGTCATAATAAAGGTATTTCACTTCCTCCTCATTTGATTTCTTCTTTTTGGTTCCTTCTACTTCTTCACTGATATGGGTTTCATTTCTTTCATTTCTCTTCTTGTTGTCATTCTTGAGTTTAGGACAATTCATTTTAAAATTCCCATATTCATTACACTCATACCATCAAATATTTGACATGTCAATTTTCTTTTGAAACTTCTTTTGTGGGTCAAACTTTCCAATTTTTCCTTTCCTCCTAGTTAATGCTACATATGCTTGAGTTTTTTCATTTGATAAACATCATTTTTCATTGTCAATAAGGATCCTTCAATCTTGCATAATGACCATAGATTTCTTAATGGAGTGGTTTCCTTCTTCCCATAGATTCTTGATACAAAATTCACCCATTCATCAGGTAGTGCATTGAGCACATTTTGATGGTGTTGGACCTGCTAGCATGTCAGGGGATCTCCCCAGTATGAAGTCCTAACTAGAGATCACACCATTTGGAGTACGAGTCCCAGTAGTGGGTAGAAAATCTATGCCTTGACCGTGATAGCGTGCAAAGGTAAGCAATATATCCTTGTTGAAAGCAAGTGTGTGACCTTGCATCAAGTTAGGAGAGATGCATGGGGAGGTTCTAACACACGAAAGGAGAAAATAAGTGTGTCCCTTAGAAGCCTATAATAGTACACAACCTGAAAGGAACACACGAGCCGAATGACATCACAAAGTGGAAAGCAGAGTATTTGTCAATCCAAAGTGATGAGTTAAACCAACAACACGCTTCAATAAGATTCATACAATCACATATAGAATAGTCCATAAACCAATGTATAATTTAAAACTACATACTTGCTAAAGTAACCAGAATAGTCGAATTACAATAGCAACATATGCATGAAACGTGTTGGATATGTTATATTATATAAAGTGAAACTTCCATCCATACATACAACCATGACAACCATTAGCCCCAATAGTGGAACATTACAGACAACACCGCTTTCTCCTCCAAATAGATGCACTTGCTCTGCACTGTGGAGAAGCCAAGGCTCATCACAATACTCTCCAAGACCTCTTTAAGCAATTCCTAGTAAAAGCTTGGCTCCCAAAAGCTTGTTCTATGAGTTATGAGGTTATAATTATAACAAAGGGTGGGGTGACCCTTGACATTCCCCTTTGTGACTCTTGGACTACCCTCATGACTCTTCAACTTCATTACATAACTCTTTACATTACATATGACTATTTGTATTCCACAAATGACACTTGGAATTTGACTTTACATCATGTTTACAAAAATGATACATTTTCCACATATAGCCATGTGGGACAAAATTGGTTTGAGTTAGCCAGACAAGACAACGCTAAGACTCGGATGACTGTGGAAAGACCAGCTCATCAACCTCCTCTCCATGATCCTCAGTGATGAACTAATGCCATGCTTGGTAGTGCACAATGATGTCCATGTACTCTTTGATGTTGTCATTCTAGAAATGAACTCTTGCCTCCATTTCTTCTGGGTATACTGATTTGGAACCTTGGTCCAACTTGTCCTATAACATGCGCAACTTAGTCCTGAACAAGGTTAGATCGACGATGTACATCCTCATGTTATCTACACTGACTTGCAAATCTGCATTGGTGGCCATGAGCATCAACTGATTAAAGTACACATCGATCTCCAGTCTAACTTGGTTCTTCTCTTTATCTTTCGTGAGCATACCAATCAACGGGTGCCATACTTTCTCACCACGACATACAAACTCCTGTACAACCCTGCGTACGAAGCCTCAACAATAGTGATGAGAAGCAAGAGTTCCTCACGGTTCCATATCAGACTCTAGATGCGTGATTTGTCCAAATCTACCTGTAGCTTCATCATCTTGTGCAAGTAAAGTGAGCCTCCCTTGTACCTCATTGTCCATGTCTGTACATGATCAACTATGACATGTATATCTATGAGTATTTGCTCTATCTTGGTGTAGCATTGTTGATGACCATGTAGATGGATAACTTCCTTGTGCACGGTGATAAACCTGACATATAGTCTTTGCGTGACTATCTCAAGAGCCAATACTTCATCAAGTATGGCCTTCTTCATCTCTGCTCTCGTGGATCTTGTTGATTGTTCCTCTCTCTGCATGGCTGCTTGCAACTCCTTAGCCATGCACTCATATTTTTCTATCAAGAACTTAACACTCGAGCTTGTGGCTTTGGCATAAGACTTTGTAGCATTGGTAAAGGTGGATGGATATCTCTGTAGATATGAAACAATCACCTATTCTTTAAAGTGCACAAGTGATTCATGCTCATTCGAGGTGTGCGATCTACATATTTGTACAAATCTGTGTTGTGACTCATCAAAGGCTATGTTGTTCACCTTGGGACTTGCTATCCTATTGGAGCTGGTGAATCCTTTGGAGTGACCTTGATTTCTTTTGGCATGAGGTTAGTATCCTGATCCTATTCTGGCTAATCCATCTCCATGTCCATCTCTTCTACTATTTGTTCATCCTGCAGAGAAATTCCTATTCCTATGACTGCTCACCCTGTTCATCATCTACTATTGTTTCAGATTCTTCAACTTGTATCAACACAGTTTGCACTGTCTATGCACCTTGCACTTCCTCCTATTCCTATTCTTATCCTTGTTCATTCTCATGTTGCGCTTCCTTCTCTCTTCTACGCAACTCTTACTCTTCTTTGAGCCTCTGCTAGACTTCTTGCAACTTCCTCTCTACATATTCCATCCTTTGTTTCTCTCTCTTTCTTTATGTCATCCTCCTGTCGTGTTGTTGCCTCTTTACATCTATCTCCAAAGCTACCTTTTTCATAAGTGGGTCTTCCTTAAACTTGTAGGTTTTCTCTATCTCTATGCTTTCAACAATCTTCCTCTTGCCTTTGTCTTGCATATGTTTGTTTCTTGCTATTGCTGTTGTTTCTGCTCCTTGTGGTGCTACTTCCTTGAGTGTTGCTAGCCACTCGACTATAATGCTAACTAGTTCATGGAGCCTAGAGGAGTTATCACAATATCTCCATGGTTCTTCCTTTAGCCAATGACATGCCCGGTGAATCCAGGAATAGTGCACTCTTGCACAATGGTCCCTACATATATCATGTGGATTGTATGGATTGAAACTCTTGGTTTGGAACTTAAACTTCTTGAAGTCTTCGACCTCAACATCCTCTTCTTTCAAACTCCTGATCACGTAAAACCCAATTCACATAGGAAGCGTAGGCCATGGTTCCTTCTTTTTCCTATGAAATCCAACTGATAACCCTATCAAGATGTGGTATGCAACCTCCTACATGACTAGATTGTCTGTGGAAAACCTCAACAATGCATGTAAATCTTTCTCCATGCTGTGCATCCTAAAGAAGGTGCCCTCGAGTGAGGCATACCAATCTACAATGTTTAGCAATACCTCCATTGCTACTTGGGACAAGCAGGGAAGATCTTGTTCAAAGATCATAGTGTACAAAGTGGTGGTGAAATGGTCATATATTCTAGCCATTACTCCATAGTAGTTGTAGTCTGAGAGAAACTTATAATATACGTTCACAACACTATCTGAAGGTGTCAATGCCCAACCCATGCCGGGAAACTGTTGATGGGTGCAGATTGCATTGAGCAGGTAGGAAAACATGAAGAATCTTCCTTGTTGATCCTTGGGTGGTCTTCAGGCATTGGATACATGCACTTTTAACTGAAGAGCCAACATTTCAGACTAGTTGAGCAATTTTCCTTCAATTTCTAGCTAATTGAACATAGCAACCCAACTTTGTGAGAAGGTCTTCGTACTCCCTTGGCCATACAAGCGACATGCGAAGATGACCAAGAACTGGTATGGTTTCCTGACTGTCTTCATGCTATATATCTTGTTGGGTGTAGTCCTGAACTTTGCTGGCTCCTTTACCCAATGCTTCAAGTTGTCTCTTGTGTTTGTTCTATTGTTGGGAGTGTATAATGGTGCATCCATCCTCCTTACTAGCAGTGGAAAATGATACATATGCTGATATTATTCCATCTTAAAGGAAGAAAGCCTTGCTCCACTAGAACTTCTCAGTATCATTGTCTCAAGATTAGTGTGTGAGACAATTCATTGGATCACATCTGCGCATGGGTGCATGGGAAACCTACATGCAACCTTGTACAATCATGACTTATGGATGTTCACATAGATGTGTCAATTCGATATATTCTCCTCAAAGCTTCCTGAGAAAATGTTGTTGATGTATTTCCATGTGATGGTGATGTCTTTCTCAATGAACAAGTGTGTGTCTGTGTACACAGGCAAGCTCATAGACCCTTGTTCAACCACATCCCCAATATTTCTTTTAACTATGTCTTTTGATCCATCTCTCTTGGAGGCCATGATACCTATACTGCTAAGAAGATGCTCAAAAAATCTGCGGTAGCTGGAGATAGAGAAGACACTCATGGGGAGACAATGTCAGCTAAAAACATCAAACAACTTAAGAAACATTTGGGCAACAAACTAGTGAATGCTGGGCAAGATTACACAAAATTGACTTCAGGAAGCTAGGAGATTGTCGTCTTGAACTACACATTGCATAGTCCTAGCTACCAATGAGGTTGATTGCTGGCTAGAACTACGCAATGCGCTACCTAGTGAGGCTGACTTCTGACTAAAACTGTGCAATGCACAAAACAATCAAGTTGGGTTGCTGGCTGGAACTATGCATTGCATAGTTCCAATGGGAAAGACTGGGCACTACCTCCCAGGATTGCATAGAGCACAACTGGGAGATAGTGTGGGCCGCCTCTGCGCAATTCCTAAAGGCAAGGCACAGCCTTGACTGCCAGGGATGCAGAAAGCATGCTCAGAGTGACAACATATGGGCCAAGACAACCTAGATCTACCCAGTGGAAACTTGAAAACATGAAGGACTGAATGTGTGTATGAAGCTGCTACATATATGAGTGAAATAGACATACATGCAATTCAAGCAAGTGCAGAAATCAGTTGAACAGTGAAACCAAGTAGCTCATGAAGCGAGTTTCTGAAATGACGATTAAGAGTGCAAAAACAATGTTATGCATACGACACTAAGGAAAGGTTATGTAAAACTTGAAACAACACTTCTACAAGCTAAAATACATTGAAGCCAATGGTTGTTCAATAAAACCAAGGAAACAACACTCATAAAAGCTGAAAACTAAAAGGCAACAGAAAAAGTAGTAGAAGGCATGAAAAGCAAAACTTACTTGGAAAATCTGCACTGAATATGTTGAAGGTTCCTAGATGCCTCTGGAATTCCAAAGCTCGAATATCAAATGTGACAAATAAGATATGAGGCATCATTTAAATAAATTTTGTGAAATTAGGGTTTATGACGCACATGCCACAAATCTAGGAAAAATGACACTTGGCGAGGAGTTTGTAAAAAATGATTGTGCATGTAAATCTTGCTGCTAAAAATAGATCCCTAAAATCAAGGGATTCTTTTTTTATTTTTTATTTTTTATTTTTTGTGAAAAGATACTTGACATGGACAGAAGGATTGTGTAGTTCTGGAGGGAACCAGGCAACCTACCAGCACATGCGATAGAAAATTACCGAGGGAAAAAATTTGCATTGTTTCTGGGCTGAGTGGCCTTGGCTAGTTGGCCAACTCTGTGTAATTTTCCAGATTAGTGATCTTGGGCTCCTCTGTACATTTTTGGAGAGCAGTGCAACTAGCTAGTTTTACGCAATTCTGGAAAACAATGCAGTTTGGTTGGGTTTCCCTGTACATTTTTGGAGGGTAGTGGAGCTAGCAATTTCTACACATTTCTAGAGGGTAGTGTAGCTAGCCTCGCTTGCTATGTGTAATTATAGAGAGCAGTGCCAGCTAGCTGGAACTGCACATTTCTGAAGAGCAATGACGACTGGCCTGCTTTGCACAATTTCCCTAGCAAGGCTCTCTAGCCTTCTTTGTGCAATTTCTGAGTTCATGGCAGCTGCTGGGCTGCTCTGCGCAATTCCTGAGAGGAAGACAAGATGCCCTTTAGGATGGTGCAATTTTTCCAACAATCAGTTGACTGGAAGTGAACCAAGTGCTTGATGTGCTTGTGGTTGACTGAGAGGACAAGTGAGTGAACACAAGTTGTTAAACAAAAATGAAATCAAATAAACACTGGTACCTAATTAGTGTAGGATAGTTGTGATGATTTCAAGGAGGGAGGCTCCAAAACAAAGCGAAGGAAAATTTTGGACGGTGGCTATAGCTGCTACAATATTGGTGACACACTGGTATAACTCCAACTCTCTGTATGGACCTTGTTCATGAAAATCAGGTCTAATTCCTTCATAAGTATTGTACGATTCTTCGATCATCATGGCTTTAACAATAAGCTTGAGTTAAATATATAGTCCCTCACCATTCTCTTGATTGGTCAACACACATTCCAAGTCAATTCAAGTAAGTTTTTTCAATTGGGGATGAGGGGTATATTGGTGCACATGTAATAAAGATGTCAGAGTCTTATTTTCATCTCTGGTGTTGCTCCACTACTAGCAGGCTTAGACAGTACCCCAATGGAGTCAAGTACGAACATAAGCATCACTCCATTTCCAGTGAGCATGGTTAGTACCCTGATGGAATTACTTGCATCACCTCTCTATGTAGGAAGCCTTTCTCTTATTTCACCTTATTTATTTTTCTTTTTTCATTTTTTTCATTTTTCAAAGAACATGTGCATATGCACTTATTTGTTTTAGAGGTAGAAGAGGGATCCTAACTTATTGAGAGTAGAAGAGGTTGTCCCTTTATAGAAGTATTTTATGTATACCTCTAATACTACTTGTTAAGTTTTTCCCCTTCACCTCACTATACTTGATTGCAATGACAAGGATTAACCCAAAAGAACTGATTCGAGTAGGTGGTATTATTTAAAAGTGCAAGTGTTTTGTTTTCACCAAGACTCACTCTAAACAGAATGTATTTTCCATCAGAGTATTGTTGTAGTGGCTACAACCACCCTCCAAAATTTTGGCCTCCACCAATTTCAGAGACTCCCTTGGAGAGTTTCAGTTGATGATTGCACACACTCGAGTTCACTCCATGAGCTCGTGTGAGACTTTACATTCACATTTCTTATTTATTGCACTCAAGTCTCTGCATGTTGATGTCTAGTCATGCTTGCGACCGTGTTTTGGTTATGCTCAAAGTCTTTGCTTCGTATGTGCTTGTTGTGTTCACCATGAACGAATCTATAACACTCACATACAGACTCATATTCATTGTTGTGCAAGCATTGTCTCGATCATGAACGATCAATTACGAGTGTTGCGCTTGTCACTTGCACTGTCGGTCAGTCATGTTGAACATATGTGTCTGGATGGGTTGTTCATTTCGTCGTTGAGTCATGTGGGTGGGTGTCTATATGATCACTTATGCATCTTTCTACTGTTCACACATTTAGTCATTTTTGCTAAAGTTATGACAACCAAACTCCTCATTTACAGTTGAACCATCACCTTGCTTTTGACTCAATCGACTACCAACCAAAACAATGTAAAAGCACCAAGCTAGTTCTTTCAAGATGTGCTTGCTGCAGGAAATTCTATCAACACTCATGCTAGCCACCTAGACAGTTGACCAATTATTCATCTCACAAATTGCGTAGTGCTCATGAGAAGGCCTCCCAGTACCCATCTATTAGCTCAGCTTAGAAATTTCACATAGATGACGAGTAGGCCAGCCTCTCGGCCTTAATGCAATTTTCCTTTTCAGCAGCTCCCAGCGGCAAATTGCTGTTTCCTCTAGGAATTGCGCAGTTTCTGCTACTAGTGACTGAGCAACCAACTGGCAGTCCCCTCTGGGAATTTTGTAGTTTTGGTTGCTAGTGACCCTAGAAACTAATTGGTAGTTCACTCTAGGAATTGCACAGTTCTGGTTGCCAGTCTCCCAGGAAGTTCCCCAAAAAAATTGCACAATCCTTGCTTGCTGATCCCTCATGTAGCGTGACCCATTTCTATTGAAAATTGCACAAATTTGGCTATCCAGCCCCTACTGATTGTTCATTTCGGAAAATGTGTAGAGTGTGCCTACCCTTCCCTCCTATAGCCCAGACTGTCCCTCCTAAAATTTGCACAATTTTGCATCCCAGTTAAGCTAGACCTTGCAGACAATCATTGTCGACTCAGATTGTCTGTCTCCATCCCTTAGTGACTCTTGTGCAGTTTTCATCAGCAGTTTCCCGGAGCCATAATCTAGCATCAAAACCTTACTACCTATACTGGTCACCCACATCTGAATGATCATGTGTCATGGTAGACTAGGAGGTTTTGGATTTGATGTTGTCTTATCATGAGTGACTACAGGTACAGATACACGCACAAACATGTCAAGATGATGAACAGGATGAACAAAGGGAGCACATACAGATGGACAGGTTCACCAATGGATGAATGAACGAAGCATGCAAAGAGGATGAATGCGACGAACATGCACCTTCGTGAACAAGTGAGCCTATCAATCCTTCCAGCATGAAAGTAAGGAACAACATACTAGAGCTTCATCAAGCGAACAAAGGACCATCAAAGACACCGCTCACTTCACCATGCAGAGGTGAAGCTATGATATACCATGAAAACATCCATCACTTAGCAGCACTATAGCTCTACATGCACTCCAGTAGCTGCATGAACGTACCAACATTGTCTTTTCAAGTCATGTCGAGTCAAGCTATGAGTCATGTTGCCCACATCTCCACTATGGGCTTGTTGTTAATCAACATGATGTAATGTGGAAGTCCAAGAGACCCACTTGTTGAATATAGAGTCATGTAAGTCGGAAAGTCATGGAAGTCGAATGGTCATGAGGGTAGTCGAACAACCACAAGGGTTAATTTCACCCTTGACTATAAATACCCCCCTCATTTGTACATGAAAGGAATTTTCACCTCACCTCCTCCAACATAGCCAAGGGAGTCTGTAATATTTTCTTTGAGAAGTAAGCAGTGGCTCCAACGCCCTGCTGACGGAGCTACTTATGTATGGTGTAACAATGTGTCTTGGAACTTTCTCTTAATTCAGAAGCCTGTCAACAGGCCAACACGTTTTCACACATGTATTGTATTTTTTGTAAGACTAATCTTTAACACTTGTAATGCATGTTGCTTTAACCATGTGTTCTACATCTGAACTGATTCATTTGTTGTAATGCATAATATATTAATGGAAATGTGTTGTATATGTTGTTAATGTTGTCTCGTCCATGTCGACTGCTCTATTGGACATCAGACAGACCTTTCACATGAACCTTGCTATAACAACCATTGCATTCATCTTAGACTGATCCATGAGTGTTGTACATGTCATCTTACCTTGTATGTCGTGACTACTGCATCCTAGTGGACTGCTCCATCGGACGCTGTGCATGTCCTTTGTGTTGTGTGTTCCTAGCTGAGTTGGGATTGATCCATTTCAACATGGAACTCACCTTCACCTTTCCCCCCTCACAGTGAAAGAACCTTTGAAACAAGTACACTTACACTCACTAGGCACGTGAGCCTCACTTCTCAAAGACAAAGCGAACCACTATCTTATGCTCACAAGCAAGAGTTGAGGCAAATCCTTAAGACAATTGCAACCGAGCCATCATACTAGATGGGACTCCCACACCAAAAAATGTGAGGTCTAGTTGGGACTTCATAATGGGGTGATCCCTTGAATGTTGGCGGGTCTAGTACCGTCAACAATTCTGGTGCTCGAAGGAAGGAAGCCAGTTGTACATGGATGAAATTCTCCTCACGCTCACAAATCAACCATCTGGTTAAGGTAGTAACTCGCAACCCCTCTCTCACCACTCTTCAGTTGGTTACTCCTCACCTCCCAGAACTGAAAACGAAATTTCATATCAATGCCTTCACTCCATCTATCCCATCACTTGCCAGTTTACGAAAGTATTTGGACTGGTCCCAGGCATACAATACCTTCCACACACATCTAAGAAGCCAAAGGCCACTCCCATAGGTGTGGTTGTATCACCAATGGAAGAAGTATTCCTTGCTACTATTGAAGGTTTGAAAGAAGCTATTAAAGACGAAGAGGAACCTAAAATATTCTTTGAAGATGAACAAGGAACTCTTATGGTCTTGGGATCAAAGTCTAGTATAAGAGGTGGAGGGGAAGGTAGTGGAGGGAGTGGAGGCAGAGACGAACTGACAGACTAAGATCCAAAACCATCAGATTCTGAAGGAGAGGAAGAAGACGAAGAGGACAAAGAGATGGCTGACCCAAATCTTGAATGGATGACTCATGGACCATTTACTCTCCTGAATTTTCCACACAAGATGCTGAAGTGAACAAAGAGAATGAACATCAAGCTTAACCCTGATAGTGTGGTGAATGAAGAAGACCCCTTAGAGAACTTCTACCTATAGCTGTAGACCCTTGAGGTATGTTACGATGACGTAGCATGTAGATTGTTTCCATGTACCTTGGACGACCGGGCATCTGCTTGGTATCATAGCCTTCCACCTAACTCTATACAGAACTAGGGTTCTTTCAAACATATGTTCCTTGAAAAGATTGTTGATGACAAGACTCCAGCCATGCTACTCAAAGAATTGGGAAACCTCAAGATGGAGGGAAAAGAGAAAGCAAAAGACTTCAATCAAAGGTTTACGCGTATCTTGAACAAGTTTGGAGCAGACACCAAACCTCATGACTCCATTACTGTTGACTATTGCATATTTGCACTTCCAGCCACCATTATGCAATTCGTCAAGCGAGTTACAAAGCCAATGTTGTTAGAAAGTTTCATTGAGGCTATTTTTGTTGAGAAAGACTTGCATGCCATTGGAGTCATCAGGGATGACAAATCAATGAAAGATTCCAAGGATGCGAGTAGAAAGCCCCAAGCAATGACGAGAAAGGGAAAAGACAAGGAAGAAATTGATATTGAAACCCTCACTCGCTTGGTCAAGAACTTGACCACCGAAATGTCTGAACTCAAGAAATGGAAGATGGACACATTCATGAGTAGTCATCTTCCTAGGCAGAGACAGACAAGCAATTCATCAACCAAATCATCAAGCAACAATTGACTCGGTTCCAAATTTGTGCAGAATCCTATGTTCCAACTCAATAAATGTGTTGATCCTAAGTACTATTCCTTCCATGAAGAATTTCATCTCGAGAACTCTTGTTCAGATTGGAAGCGAGTTGTTACCTCTGTCTATACTCATAAACTCGATGTGGATGGAGATGTACAAGAGCAACCAAAAGACATTGATGATAACGAAGAGGTTGCACCTAATGAAGCACCAAGTTTTGGGCATGTGGTGAATGCATATCAGTGCTTTCAAGTAGTCTCGAAGATGAACACTGAGAAGCAGCCCAAAAATCAAAATGATCGCTACAATCTTAGGAGTAAACAGGCTCCCCCGACACTTGAAAAGATGCAAAAAAAAGCGAGACAGATGATCAAGAAGGCCGATACACCAGCTGCCTCAAATCAACAAATAAAAAGCAAGTCTAGGAAGACATTGGTGGATAAGAACACATCTATGAGCATCAAGTTGTAGAATACTCTACGAGACAGCATGAGCACCCATTCCACCTCGGACACCTCGGTGAGTCTACAACCTATGGATTATAGCATAGTCGATGGCATTAATAAAAATCGAGTGAACATCAGTTTATTCGAGTTAGCCAAAGTCCAAAGCTAGTGAGATATCCTTCTGCGTGCATTGGGACAAACAGAAACAGACAGTGCCGCCTCTACCAGCAAGGAAGCATGCACACCTCCCAGATCAATATCCACTGTGCTCAATACACTCTAGATGGAAGAAGAAAACTTAGGTTTCCCCCCATTCTTGATTTCATTTGAAGTTTTCAACTACAATGTCCACAACTGTTTGGTTGATTCTAGCACTGCAGCCAATGTCATGCCACTCTCCATTGCTAAGAAGATCAATGCACGATGGAGTGCAACATCTAGGAGAATCATACAACTTGATATAACATCAGTACCAGTCATTGGTGAACTACGATATGTGATCATACGATTACCCCATGACAGTCGAGTCCACCAGTGCATCAACACAATTGTTGTGGACATACTAGAAGCATATGGTCTGCTGCTCAGCAGAGACTAGTCCAACAAGCTAGATGGATACTTTTCTATAGATTGGTCTCACCTATGGCTCTCGTATAAGAGAAAATGCAACCAAATCAAAGTGTTATTCAAGAGGTATATGAAACACAATGTCACTCCCCTTGATGGTGAGAATGAACCATTTGCCTTCGAAGAAATCATGTTTGGCAACTGCTTCTTGGAAAAGACGTTGGAGTGTTATCTTACATGGCCAACCCCAACCTCATCAGATAAGCAGTTGGGACTCCCTCCTCGCCCAACTGATGATAATGAAACTTGTACAATTTGTTTTTCTATTAGTAGAAGTAGTAGCAACAATGGTAGTAGCAGCAGTACCAGCATGCCAGATGGTCCATGTACAGACAAGTTGCGGACCATGAGTCTTGATAAATTAGGAACACATGATGACTCAAGGATCGAGTGCATCTCAGTCATCCAAAACAATGAACTATGCACAATTTCAAGTTGTTTGAAGTTTGGAGTCACAAACAATGATGTGGAAGCAATCATGTTGAACACATGAAAGACCAATAGTATGAACTAACAGAGAAACTTGGGGATCCACCATGATCCAAAGATGGCTAATCTTGGTATAAGTTACACACTATAGTAGTGATCAATTGTTGACTGCTCGATCAAACAATACCAAGATTGGTCTGCATGACTAGATGATGACTTGAGTACCCACTACATACGAACAATCCAACATGAGATTCCAGGTAAAGGAGAAGTCAAGCCATTACAACAAAGAACATGTAACACATGCATGTTGTTTGTACTCCTTTCATCGAATAGATTGATTAACATTTTAAGTATTTCGATAATTACTTGCAAAATTCGTCATCACACTTGGTTTTCTAATTTAAATCCTCCACATAAGAAATCTGGGAAGATCCACTTATGCATTGACTTAAGAAACTTGAACCCTTCCAGGAGTAAAAATAATTACCCCATGCCATCATCTGAGTTCATGTTGCACATAGTACCTAAGATAGTAGTGTTGTCTTCACTTGAAGGTTTTCTGGAATGCCACCGGGTTTTGGTAGCACAGCCCAGTGGACTGGCACTGGTCCATGAGAAACTTGGCTCACACACCTATCATTTGCAATCACTTGATGGGAGGATTGATAATCTTCTTGTCAAATGGCCAAGTCCTCAAACATTAGTTTAGTAGGTTGGGTTGTGCCTGTGCCTTGTACATAGTTTGCTTGCTGCCTGTTGTTTCATTTGGTTTTTTCTCCTTATTATCTTTTCTTTTGTTTGTTTTATTCTGATTACTATTTTTGTTCATGTGCATTTTTTTTGTTTGATATATTACTATTTTTGCTTCCAGAAATAAGTGTTGCCAACTACTACGTTCTATCTTTTGAGTATAGTATGTGGCTGGAATTTGAAGAGACTTGTGACACTGCAACACTTGGCTAGTCTTGTGTCCATTTTATCGGTGCTTGGTTACAACCTTTGACCGATGAAGTCTTGATGGAAAATACGAACTGTTTGTAAGGGAAGCTTTGGTCCAAACATGAACCTATGTCCAAACTAGGAAGCCCCATGCCTGTACTAAACCTTTTTCTCTGTGTTGAAGCTAATCCAATTAGTAGAAATGGAGAAGGTGGAAATCTAAACGAGAAAATCTATGTCAGAGGTCTTACATGATTCTCTGAAGGAACAACCTCTCCTGCTCTCAATAAGCTGGGATCCCTCTTCCACCCAAAAAAATAAATAAGTGCCTATGCATAGTTATCTTAAGAAATACAAAGGTGAAAGAAGAGAAAGGCTTCCTACTCAGAGAGATGAAGCATGAAACTCTACCGAGGTATTGATTAGGCTTTCTGGCAGTGGAGCAATGTGTGTGTTCCTGCGTGACTCCACCGAGGTACTATCTAGGCTTGTTGGTAGCAGAGCAACACCAGAGATGAAAACTTATACTTTGAAAATATTCAACTTTCAAACTAAACCACCCTTCCTGGATTCAAAACACTGAGATCTAAGCTAAAATTTTGATTGCGTTTGACTGAGTTAGCAAAGGCTAAACCATGTATGTCCATGGGGTAAGTGGGGAAACGGAAGTTACCTATACAATGATTCAATAATTCCTTAAATACCGAGGCCCTATGCTAGCAATGAACCAAAACAAAGAAGCTAGAGTTCTACCAGTTTGTGGCCAAGTGTTGTAGCAGCTACAACCACCCTCCAACATTTTGGCATGCACCAATTTTGGAGCCTCCCTTGGAGAGTTTCACTTGATGATTGCACACACTCAAGTTCACTCCATGAGATCATGTGAGTATTTACATTCAACTTGCTTATTTATTACACTCAAGTCTCTCCATGTTGATGTCTAAGTCATGCTTGTGACTGTGTTGTGATTATGCTCAAAGTATTTGTTTCATATGTGTTTGTTGTGTTCATCATGAAGGCATCTTTCACACTCACACACAGAGTCATATCACTATTGCAAAAGTATCATCTTGATCATGACCGATCGATTATGAGTGTCATGCCTGTCTCTTGTACCGTCGGTCAATCATGTTGAACATGTGTGTCTGGATGGTTTGGTCATTTCGTCGTCGAGTCATGTGTGTGTGTGCTTGTATGATCACCTATGCATCTTTCGATTGTTCACACACTTAGTAATTTTTTCTATAGTTATGATGACCAGAATCCTCATTGACAACTAAACCATCACCTTGCTTTCAACTCAATCGACTATCAACCAGAATAGCATAGAAGCACCAAGCTAGTTCTTTCGAGCTGTGCTTCCCACAGGTAATTCAATCAGCACTCATGTTGGCTACCTAGACAGTTGACCGGTTTTTCATCTCAGAAACTACACAATGCTCATGAGCAGGCCTTCCACTTCCCATTCATCAACTCAGCTCAAAAATTGCATAGAGAGGATCAGTAGGCCGTCCCCCGGCATTAATGCAATTTTCCTAGCTAGTAGCTCCCAGCAACAGACTACCTATTTCCTCAAGGAATTTTGCAGTTTCTGCTACTAGTGGCTGAGCAGCTAACTAGAAGTTCCCTCTATAACTATGTAGATCTAGCTCCTAGTGACCCCAGCAGCCAACTGGAAGTTCCCTCTGGGAATTGTGTAGATCTAGCTGCTAGTGACCCAAACAGCTAACTGGCGGTTCCCTTTAGGAATTGTGTAAGTTTGGCTGCCAGTGACCCCAATAGCCAACCGGAAGTTTCCTCTGAGAATTGCATAGTTCTAGCTGCCAGTGACCCAAATAGCCAACTGGCAGTTCCCTCTGGGAATTGTGTTTTGGTTGCTAGTGACCCAAGCAGCCAATAGGGAGTTCCCTCTAGGAATTATGTAATTCTGGCTGCCAGTCTCCCAGTTAGTTCCCTAGAATTAATCCTTGCCTTTTGACCCCTCATGCAGCTTGATCCATTCCTCTAGAAAATTGCACAGATTTGGCTATCTAGCCCCTCCTCGCTGTTTGTTTCGGAAAATGCACAGAGCATGCCTTCCCTACCCTCCTGTAGCCTAGACTGTCCCTCCTAAAATTTGCGCAATTTTTCCTACTAGCTGAGCCAAACCTTGCAGATAGTCACTGTCGACTCAGATCGTCTATCTCCATCCCTTAGTGACTCTTGAGCAGTTTTCATTGGTAGTTTCCTGGATCCATCATCCCACATCACAACCCTGTTTCCTCTCCTGATCACCCGCATCCGAATGATCAAGTGTCATGGTAAACTAGGAGGTTTTGGATTTGATGTCGGCTTGTCATGAGTGACTGCAAGTACAGGTACACCCACAAACATGTTAAGACAATGAACGAGATGAACGAAGGGAGCACATGCAGATGGATAGGTTCACCAATGGAGGAATGAATGAAGCATGCAAAGCAGATGAATGCGACGAACATGCACCTTCGCGGACAAGTGAGCTTGTCAAGCCTTCTAGCAAGAAAGCAAGGAACAACATACTAGAGCTTCATCAAGCAAACCAAGGACCATCAAAGACTCCACACACTTCACCATGTGGAGGTGAAGCTATGATAAACCATGAAGACATCCATCACTTAGCAACACTATAGTTGGACATGCACTCCAATAGCAACACGAATGTACCAGCATTGTCTTGTCAAGTCATGTCGAGTCAAGTCATGAGTCATGTTGCCCACATATCCACTATGGGTTTGTTGTCAATCAATGTGATGTAACGTGGAATTCCAAGAGACCCACTTGTTGAACATAGAGTCATGTAAGTCAGAAATTCATGGAAGTCAAACGGTCATGAGGGTAGTCAAAAGACCACAAGGGCCAGTTTCACCCTTGGCTATAAATACCTCCCTCATTTGTACATGAGAGGACTTTTCACCTCATCTCCTCCATCATAACTAAGAGGGTCTGTAATCTTTTCTTTGAGGAGTAAGTAGTGTCTCCAATGCCCCGCTGATGGGGTTAGTGATGTATGGTGTAACAATGTGTCTTGGAACTTTTTCTTAATTCAGAAGCCTGTCAATAGTCCAACACGTTTCCACACATGTATTTTATTTGTTGTAAGACTTATCTTTAACACTTGTAATGCATGTTTCTTTAACCGTGAGTTCTACATCTGAACTGATTCATTTGTTGTAATGCATAATCTATTAATGGAAATGTGTTGTATATGCTATGAATATTGTCCCGTCTGTGTCAAATGCTTTGTTGGACATCAGATAGACCTTTCAAATGAACCTTGTTGTAACAACCGTTGCACTCGTCTCGAACTTATCCATGAGTGTTGTACATGTTATCTTACCTTGTATGTCATGACTACCGCATCCAAGTGGACTACTCCAATGGAAGCTATGTATGTTCTTCATGTTCTGTGTTCCTAGCCGAGTTGGGACTGATCCCTTTCAACCTAGAACTCACCTTCACCTTTTCCCCCTCATAGTGAAAGAACCATTGACACAAGTACACTTACACTTACTAGGCATGCGAAACTCACTTCTCGAAGATAAAGCAAACCACTATCTTGTGTTGACAATTAAGAGTCGAGGCAAATACAAATACTTAAGACAATGGCAACCGGGTCATCATACCAAATGGGACTCCCACACCAAATGGTGTGAGGTCTATTTGGGACTTCATACCGGGGTGATCCCCTGAATGTTGGCGAGTCTGGCACCACCAACAGGTGTCGTCGACTGAAGAGAACAATCTCTTCATAAAGAGAGAGGACAATAAATAACCAAGTGTTGGTAGCCATACAAGTCCTCTTGTACTTTACCTTGCTTGTATCGGGAGCCACACACAGTTTCATGTGAACTAAACCTATGGGTGCGTAACAAGCAAACAAACAAGAAAGAAAACAACAAAAGTAAATGAAAGCAAGGCAGGAAAGAAGGAAAGCAAAGAAAACAAACAAGAAATGCAAACAAGGTAAACAAAGCAAGCATCAAAACAAAGCAAAACAAGAAGGAAAACACTACTCCTACTCTTAGACTAAACAGTGCATGGGCCTCTTCACATAAAGTGATATTTCCAATGCAGCGATCGACGCATTGGTTGACCCATGTTCGTGAAGGTGTGGTTTATGAGAATGATAAAAATGTAAACCAGAAAACAAGAAAGATATAACAGTGAAGACCAACACACTCCAAGTTTAAAAATATCCATAGAGGAGAAAAGAATAAAAGCACAAGACAAGAATTCTGTGGACATATCATGCTCATGCTTGACATTGCAGATGACAAACATGCACACTCTTTTAATCATGACAAACAAGAAAACATGAGAAAGAAAGACAACTTATGTTTAGAAAGAGTTCTCGTTGTGTATGATTCCTCCAGTGCATGAGCGATGGGATCATGTGATTCAAGTGGAGGATGTGAATTCTATGAACTAGACTGATCTTCAATGTAAACATGAGAGTGATGAGGAGCCTTGGGTATTTCAACATATTTCTAATTTGGAGTGGGATCGACCTCAAGATAATGAGGGCTTGACATAACCATCAGCTCGGGATGCAATTCCTTAACAACTTGTGGGGTTTATATTTCATCAACAGGTAGATCATCAAAGATCGGTGGCTTAGAAAGATCGACAGTGAATGAATCAACATTGTGATCGAATGAAGGAGAAAATAGATCACGAAAAACACAATAAAAAAATTCGATATGTTCATCGACATCCTCATGATCTGATAAATTGTATAGAGGGGTTGATGAAAATTTCACCCTTTTCTTTTATGGGAATGACAAATGAAATATTGAGTGGATTTGCAAACACAGATGTGTCCTCTCCGCTATGCAATGATAAACTGACATGCGATGTATTCTGTGAATGATCAGAAGTAGATGCATCTGGGAATGTATTTTCACATGGAAAATCAACAATGACAGAATCACCAAATATGTCAGAGAAAAGTGGATGCGGTGCGGATA
Source organism: Pinus taeda (assembly GCA_000404065.3). Taxonomy (NCBI): domain Eukaryota; kingdom Viridiplantae; phylum Streptophyta; class Pinopsida; order Pinales; family Pinaceae; genus Pinus; species Pinus taeda. Next base: position 93,529 of record APFE031602800.1, read on the forward strand.
GAAGGAGGTCATCCTTCACCGCAGGTTCTTCTTCAAATTCCCACACATACTCATCATAAATGATAGTGCAGGTTGGCTTCTCAACACCAATTCCGTTGACAACTTGATCCTCGTGAACAACAATTGTGGAGTCTGGAATGGGAGGGCAAAGCATAGTATAATCCAAAGGATCAACATAACATAGAGGCATAGGTTGAGGAAACAAGTCCACGTGACAACCAACAATCTTGTCAACCAAATCTGCACAAAAATCAATAGCACATGGGGTGGGAGGATGTGACAGTTCAACATATAGATGTTCACCTTCTCTTGCCTCACACTATGGGGCCATAGCCATTTGATGAGATGAGGATGGACAATATCTTCTGAATGAAACTGTGTCTGCCTTGGATTTACTAGCTCTAACACCGAGGTATGTTGGGGTCGATTCAAATGATTCTAAGACTTGTGGATTTTTAGAAATGTGAATAAGATATTGAAATATTTCATTGAGAAATTTCTAATCAATTTCATCTTCCGGGAATTGAAATGTGAGATTACAAAAGTGATCCCAGAATTGGGTCAAGGATTCATCAGGGGCTTTCTGAAATTTGAGAATTTTTATTGAGTGCTTAATGGTCAAACTTATGGAGAGCATCAGATAAATCTATAATAAAGTGAGCAAATGAGTGAATATATTTTTCAGGCAATGTGACAAGCCATTGCAATGGGTTACCCATAAAGCGTGAATGCAAAAAATGTGCAAATCACGTAATCAGTATGTGTTTCAAGGCTGTCACATAGATTGTAAAAGGTAAGACTATTCCTCTGCCAAGATGTTCCACCTTCACCTTCATATGTGTTATGTGACAAGAGATTCTAGAACTCCTCTAAGATCTCAAAGTCATCTCCATAAGACATACATCTTGGAGGATGAAGTGTAACATAAGACATGATAGATGTGTGAAGATTCAAAACAGACTTTCAGGACTCAACTTGTCATCTGGTCCTCCTTCTAGTGCCATAGATGTTGACAATGCTGGACCCGCCAACATGTTAGGGGATCTCCCCAGTAAGAAGTCCCAACTAGACCTCATACCATTTCGAGTAGGAGTCCCAACAGTGGGTAGTAAAGCTATGCCTTGACTGCAATAGTGCGCAGAGGTAAGAAATATATCCTTGTCAGAAGCCAGTGTGTAACCTTGCAGCAAGTCAAGAGAGATGCATGGGGAGGCTCTAACACATGGAAGGGGAAAATAAGTGTGTCCCTTAGAACATTGTAATAGTATGCATCCTGAAAGGAACACACGAGATGAATGAATTATGACACCACAAACTAGAAAGCAGAATAGTTAACAATCCAAAGTGATGAGTTAAGCCAACAACATGCTTCAATAAGATTCATACAATCATACACAGAATAGTCCACACAGTAATGTGTAAGTTATAACTACATACATTGATAAAGTAACCAGAATAGTTGAAATACAATAACAACATATGCATGAAACATGTTATCTTTGTTATATTATATAAATTTAAAGTTCCATCCATACATACAACCATGACAACCACTAACCCCAATAGTGGAACATTATAGTCAACACTGCCTACTCCTCCAAAGAGATGTACTTGCTCTACACTGTGGAGAAGCCAAGGCTCGTTACAATACTCTCCAAGCCCTTTATTAGCAATGCCTAGCAAAATCTTGTCTCCCAAACAGTTGTTCTATGAGTTATGAGGTTTTATTTATAACAAAAGGTGGGGTGACCCTTGACATTCCCCTTTGTGACTCTTGGACTACCCTCGTGACTCTTCAAATTCATTACATAACTCTTTACATTACATATGACTGTTTGTATTCCAATAATGAGACTTGGAATTTCACTTTACATCATGTTTACAAAAACGATACATTTTCCACATATACCCATGTGGGAAAAATTTAGCTTGAGTCAGCCAGACAAGACAACGCTAAGACTGAGATGGCTATAGAAATATTAGCTCATCATGCTCCTCTCCATGATCATTGGTGACGAATTGATGCCATAGTTGGTAGTGTGTAATGGTGTCCATGTACTCCTTGGTGATGTCCTTCTAGAAATGAACTATTGCCTCCATTGCTTCTAGGTATAATGATTTGGAACCTCAGCCCAATGTGTCCTATAACATGCAAAGCTTAGTCCTAAGAAAGGATAGACTGGTGATGTACATCCGCATGTTATCTACGTTGACTTGCAAATCTGTGCTGGTGGTTGTGAGCATCAACTGATCAAAGTACATATTGAGCTCCAGTCTGACTTGGTTCTTCTCTTTAGCTTCAGTGAGCATACCATTTGACGGGGTGCCATACTTTCTCACCACAACATCCAAACTCCTATACAACCATGCATAATCAAAGGTAGCTCCTTTTGGGATCTCGACTTTATTGTCATGATGTAAAAGATTACACAATGTTTTGATAATCTCCTGCCAGGTTTTGTTATGCATCATTTTCATTTGTTTAATTAAATGATTTTTTTTATTAGGACAATGAGCTAGCTTTGAGTGCCCCCAACCCAAATGATTGTCCTCTCTTATTGTTCTCTTTCTCCCTTCTCATTGGCTTGAATAGGTTTTATATCTGGAATTAAAAGTTTGATGTGCTAACTTGTATTCTCACTTATAGACTCAGAAAATTATTGCATAGAGATTGCACACACACACACACACACACACACACACACACACGCACACACACAATATTTATTTATTTTTATTTTTTTCTGGTTTTTTATATATACCTGGTTCCTCAAAATAAGAAAAAAGTGTCCAATAGTTGGTGATATGTGTGTTATATGAAACCATTGAGTGACTTGCAGCACAAAATGACATTGAGAATCAAATACATTCAGTCTTGAATTCAATTAATATGTAAGTATTTGGAAATGATGTAGTAGATTTTAGGCATGCTAAGTTGAAATAGTAGTTTAATACTATGTTTCGTAAACATTGTTTTCTTAGGATAAGATCTAAAGGAAAAAAAATAATGACCCTTGACATTACGACCTAGAACATGTATTTGAAAATTCAAATCATAAGTTGTTGAAATTATTGTGGTCATCGAGAGCTTTTATAATCTTATTTCATAAAGAAACAACATACAGGATGTCGTTTCTTAATAGAACTTGTGAGACATCATGAAACTTTAACCTGAATATAAATTTGCATTGTCTTATTCTCCTACAAGAATTATGCTTGAAGAATAGTGCACGAGACCAATTTGAAAAGGAATCAAAGAATGTATTTAAAATTTGATGAGATCTTCAAGCTTTACATATAGTTACAATTCAAATTTGGGACAAAATGTATGCCTATTGCATTGTGTAGGTTTTCACCTTGTACATAAATTACCTGCAACTAATTTCTTAAAAACAAAAAATATACAATGATAAGAAACACAAAAAAATACACAAATATTTTTCTCGGGATCCCAAAACCAGGACTACCAGATTGATTTTTCACTATATTCCTTTCAATGTTACAACATATATATATACATGCCGAACAATTCATAAACCCTAATACATTAACCTTGGATTAGAACATAACCGTATTTCCCTTGACCAGATCTACGAGATACCCTGTGTAGAAAACCATCATGCCCAAAACCATGTGCAAAACCGATGCACAAAACCATAGGTAAGTCTGCCCACCTAATATAGGGTCCATTTTTTTTTTCCCAGGGTGCTACCCTAGGCCCCGTGCAAGGGGGATTCCACCCCCCGATGAGGCAATGAAGGGGGGGATTCCAAAGCCCGCTCTAACCTCCTTGCTTCTCACATAAGGGTAATCATGGAAAGAATATAACACACACCCAACACATTATGGACTTGTTAAAACGTTCTATCTTTTATGTAAAATTGATTTCAAAGGGAATTAAAGTACACAGGAGTTCAAAAAAAAATAATACAATTTCAGAAATTGATTGTGAAGTTTTGAGACCAAAAAAATTCCTCTACAAGTCCTTCCTTGATTAACATTGATTAAGTTGCTTGAAAATTGCCTTGATAGTCTCATTAAGTAGTTAATTTTTTTTATAATTGTATATGATGGATTAAATTTTCCATCATTACTTCTATCAAGGATATTGAACCTAAAATCACGTATCCCTCTACCACCTTTCCATCACATTCATTCCACCTATTGTTTATCCCATACTTCATACTACCACCCTATGCTAATAGAAACATCAGAGAAAATTGGAGTACTAATATTTATTACACATCGAGGATGACACATGTGGTAATATTTAAGCCTATAGAGCCTGATTTATTAGAAGCTTATCTGAAGTGCAAGGAGAGGTTCTAGAAATTAGGTTGATTAAAATTCCTAGAAAATTTTCAAGGATATGATGTCAAGACAACAAAAGCATTTTATGAAGCCTTTGATGGCATGGAAGAAGACATTGGAGACATCCAATTGAAGGTAACAATATTTCCTAGTGTTGATGATGTTGGATTCTGCTAACATATAGGTAGTCTCTCTGATTGTAAACCTTACACAAGAGATCATACATAAATTTTGGGTGGCAAGTATGTAAGCTTTATGTGACACCAAGTGTAAGGTGTAAAAGGAGCTTCCACGTAAGAGTGATAAGAGACCAGCCTCTAATAGAGAAATATTAGTAATATCCTAGAAGGGACATGCAAGGGAAATTGAAAGGATTCATTGATTAACTTGTAAACTAGTTCATAAGGTAACAATGATCATATAAACACATAAAAACACCCTTTCAATAATATTCATAACTAAATAAATGAAATAGTTCATTATCTTCAGTATGTGTAGCACAACATATACCACAAACATATAAATAATAAACTTACAATATTTATGATACATGCATGAAAGAGTGTGGCTCCAAGATATTATGATAATTGATGAAAGATCCAAGTACACTATTACATTGATGAAACACTACCTCTAGGAGTGGAACATGAAGCTACAACTTGTTTCTCCAAAGGAATGATCTTCTCCCTTATGCACCACTAGAGAAGACAAGGTAAAATATCTAAAACTCCAAGCCTCATTTTTTTTTAGTTATGAGGGCTTATTTATAAAAAATTCTATTGACTTTTGAGTTACCACATGACTCTTTAAATTCCACAACCTATGGAATTCTATGTAACTCTTCATATTTTACACATCATTTTCATATTCCACATGTGTCTCTTAGACTTCTTTTACATTACATTTATTCACAAAAGACAAAATTACATCAAAATGGTGTATATATAAGATAAAAATATAATAAGACACAATACTCCTCATGAAGAAGAAAAAGACAAGTTAGTAGCTTAGGTGTGGATTTCATTTGTGATGTAGGAGTGCCATGCTGTAAACTCTATTGAAATAACTTTGACTCTGACTCGCAGCTCTTCAAAATATCACATATTCACCTCCAAAGCATATGATAATATGGATTGGGACCCTGATTGTATGATATTCCACAACCAGGATAACTTCATGTGAACTTTAGTTGGCTCAATTTCACACTATAGAATAATATTATTGGTGATCTCCAAACCTTCTTAATTTGTTGCCTGCTTGATTCAATCAAGAAAATCCCTTACCTCCTACATGATGACATCCTTGCTTCTTATCTCTCTAAGTGAACCCACATAGGGTAATTTTTGTGCTTGTGTTAGGCACTCCAAACCACTATGGAGTCAAAAATAAGCAACAATGGTGTTGGTAGCTTGTTCACTAAGGTGGTAATAGTTTTGAGTATGAAGTCTTAACTGTGCTCTATCCACCTCAGTAGTTACCTTATCCTTCTTGACCAAATTTTAAAGAACGTCAAGATACTTGATGCCCCAATCCTGTATGAGGTCTACAACTATGCTTGTCACCTTGAGAAGCTTCAGGATTTCATGAGATTTATTTTGAATTTGAACCAAGGGTACCACCATCTCATGCAAGAGAATTAACTCATTGTACAACTGACTCATGGTGTCTTCCATTGGTTTTAATTCTTTAGATATGTATACCTATAGCTCTGTTGTACTAATACTAGTGGAAGGCAACCATTGGTTCTTTGAGGTAAGATGATCAACTCATTATTTTATGGAAGCTAGCTATTTTCTCAACCATGTAACCTCACTCATAAGATATTATGTATTGTCTTGAATATTTGTTGAAAAAGCCACATTTTCTTCCATGACTGCTATGGTATTTCTCTTGGTGTTAGATGCTATCACATTTCCTATGGAAATGGAAACTGGATGTCTAGGATCATTGGGAAAGTACCTTTGCCTTTCTTCTATAGTCATCTTCTTCATCTGGTCGAAGGTGAGGATGGATACATCCATGAACCCATCATTTGGTTGAGGAATAATTCCCATTTCACTAAATGGGGGATGGCCATTGCTGAGAGGAGGCCCTGGATAAGTGTTCGGTTCATCTGCAATTGGCTTAATGACATCCTCCTTCTCCAACACTACCTCTAATTCATGGGCCATTTGTTCTTCCTTCATTATCTATGTGGATTCTTCCTCATGTGTGTTATTTATTTGTTCTTCCTATGGCTGCTTATGTAGTTCCTCTTATGCTACTCTACTTCTCTCCTCCTCTTCTATCATCTTCAACAGGTCATCTTGCTTGTTCTTTCCTTCTTCTTCTTTGTGTAAGTAGTCCTTCTCTCTTTTGTGTTCTTCTTCTAACCTTCTCTTGTCTTCCTCCTTTTATTTCGTTTTATTGTCTTCCTCAATCGCACCTTTGATCATATGATCAGCCTTGAACTTTCTACTACTCTATTCCTCTAGATCATGTTTTCACTTCTTTCTAGGTGTTATAATGTCCACTTGAGCAGTTGATTCCTATCAAATCTCCTCCATATGAACATCAGGCACTTGTACAACATGGGAGGGACCTGCCTCATCTCCTAGTTGATTCTTTCTCAGAGCATTGTACCAATTCTTAATATTTTCATCTTTTGGTACAATCATAGGTTCATATGGCTAAGTATACTATATCTTGTCACAATGTTGCCTACACACTATTCTAGGATCATATCTATGGAATCTCATTGTTCCAAAGTGAAGGTTGTTGAGTTATCCAATTTCAAGATTGACCACCTTAAGGATCTTAAGATAATAAAGTCCAATCCGTAAAGGAAAAGTGGGCCAAGGAGCCTTTTTTATCCTATGGAGTTGTGCATACAATCCATTATTAAATTTATAGGCTACCTCCAGCAAGACCACATTATTGGTCACATACATCGGCATAAGGTGAGTAGTTTCCTAATGCTTGAAACATCTTATGCATGTGCTCCGCGGTGAACCAAACCAATAAAAAATCTCATAGAGTTCCTCCTTCACCTGATTTATGATGCAAGGAGGTTATGTATCAAATATCGGCATGTATAATACTGCAAATAATTGCTCAACATTTTCTCATAAACCCCTCAATATCTAATTTCTTATAACAATCTATAATGAAAATAGATAGATAGTTGTTCTTGTGGGGTTCAGTTCCATTTCATCCTAGTGAACGTATATTGGGCACAAGTACCATCCAATAGATAAGAAGACATGTAAAACTTTGGTGCTTGATTAGCTTGTAGGGTTGTCTTAGTCTGCTATATTTGAAGCTACAATTCATGAGAGTGGATATCTGCCCAATCGAAAAATTTACCTCTTGATACAACCATGATGAGCAAGAAAATCCAATTTGACTCAAAGTATTATGCATTCTTCTATCCATACAACCTGTAGCATAATGCTATGAGATACTGATATACATTTCTAAAAGGTTTAGTTTGATAAATTTCACTTGTTATTTGGTAGAATCTTGTAGGCTCTTAGCACCAGGATTTTATGCTTCCTTAGTATTGATTTTCCCAAGTTACATAAAACTATGTGTTCACATACTACCTAGGCCTTACCATATTGTAATAATAATGTATATTATGTGGATGATAAGTTGAAATATCATTCCCACTTTCACTAAGAAGGACCAAATTTGTGTTATCCATGTGCAGTAGGATCCATTTGATGGATTTTGTACAAGGCATGAATGGGAATTTGCATGTGACTATGCATTCTAAACCTTTTGATGTTTATATAAAATTCACTATTTTCCAAGTCTTTTGGGAATTTCTTTTGCATGAAATCATATTTGATGTACTTCTATGAGACATTCAAAGATTTATATATGAAGCATTACATATCTAAAAAAATAAGGACTGTTGGCTTGATGATTTCCACTTCTTCCTTAGTACTATATTATAAGATTTCTTTTGATTCATCTGCAATTGGCTTAGTGGAATCCTCCTCCTCCAAATATGCCTCTAATTTGCAGGCCATATGTTCTTCCTCCATTATCTGTGCGGATTCTTCCTCATGTATGTTCTTTATTTGTTCTTCCTGTGACCTATTTTGTAGCTCCTATTCTACTGCTCTACTTCTCTCCTCTTCTTCTCTCAACTTCAATACGTCGTCTTGCTTATTATTTTCTTCTTCTTCTTTTTGTAAGTAGTCCTTCTCTCTTTTTCGCTCTTCTTCTAACCTTCTCTTCTCCTCCTCCTTTTTTTCCTTTGATGCTCTTCCTCAATCACACCTTTGATCATATGATCGATCTTGAACTTTCTACTTCTCTATTCCTCTAGATCATGTTTTAGCTTCTTTTTAGGTGATATAGTGTCCACTTGAGCAATTAATTCCTCTCAAATCTCCTCCATGTGAACATCAGGTACTTGTGCAGCATTGGAAGAACCTGCCTCATCTCCTGGCTGATTCTTCCTCAGAGCATTGTGTTAGCCTCCCGCTCATAGCAGGTATTCATCTTTCATGATCAACATTCTTACATGCCAAGTATGTCATGCTTTGTAAGCTGCAATGTCCCATATTTGCTACTGAGGCCAAAGAAGTGTTCATGATAGTTTGCTAGCCTAAGTGCCTCTATTGTATTCCAATTATTCCATTTTTGAAGAATTTTTAGTTAAAGGGAGGTCCAAACAGCTTAATCTTGGTCTCCCTAGATTTCAATTTTCTGTTGTAGAATATAGAGAATCATTATCTGTCCAAACAGCTTAATCTTGGCAGATTCTTAGATAGATAGAGAAGCAAGGGTGGTCAACAGCTTAGTCTGAGCCCCTGGATGAAATAAGTATATATGTAGTTAGGAGGACAATAAAAAAAAGAAAAAGTTGAAAAGCTAGGTTTGCTAGTCCAAGTGCACCCAAACGAAAAGAAGAAAAAATGTTAGGTGTATTAGGCTGGGTAGGTAGTTTGAGGTTGCAGAAGCAAACTGGTAATCACTTGTGGTCTTGTCAAGAAGGACTCATCTCATTTATGGCATTGGCACCAGGCAATGACTTGATGGTACAACAGTGGAAGCATGACTAACTTCCCCTTCATTCCCCCAGAAATCATTTACTAACATCCCCTTGAGGACCTTGGGATCTACCCAACAAGTCCTGCTTTCAGCTCATTTGCGTGAAATATCAAGTCAAGTTTTGACTTTCCTCAATGAAAAAAGCCACATTTCTTGTGTAAAATTAATCTTTACACAATCCATTCATTTCCCTATGCTTGAGTTTCCCTTCTATAAACTTAGCATGCATCCCCTCCTTTGCATTCCAAAGACCTCATATTAACATCTAACCCTATTATCTAGATCCGTAAAATCATGTCCCCTCCCCATATTCTACAAAAAACTATATAAAAATCCCAAAATATTACATATCCCACCCTATAACAATATAGCTATGTAACATGGTTTGGGAGGTATTGATCCATTTGGGACTAATATAAACCCTTCTGCGTCTTAAAACTGGAGTTACTTTAACCCCTGGTTAAAGCAATAACCCTAGACCCCCCCCTCTTTCATCTATAAACCTAAACCCTCCCCCTCCACCTGCAGTGTTAATGGTTTGATGTTTTAAACACTAACCGGCACACATAACCCGTAAACCCAAATGAAAAACCCACTTTCCTAAAGTTTTCACTCCCCCGTCAAAATTAAATAATTAATATAGGCGCCATGGGCCTGTCCCTTATCCTTCTGCCGCCTTCTCTATTCTGCCATCCGTCCGATTGCTCACGCCCTAAGATCTACGGTGGGCAGGTCTTTTCCCCTCCGAACCGGTCGATGGTTAGCGTCTGGGAGATGGGCGGTTTTCCAGTCACACTCCCACCACGCGTCACCCTCTCGATTGTGGCGGAGCCCCCTCCTCACAAACCACCTGTGCACAAAAGCAGTGCGCCATGAAACCGGATACCTCTTCCCCTTGCGTGACATAAGCACCACGTCACCCTGCCACTTCCTCATGCTTGATGTAAGCACCGTGTCACCCTACCGCTTCCCCCTGCGTGACATAAGCACCACGCCACCCTGCCACGTCACCCTGCCACGTCACCCTACCATGTCACCTTGCCACGTCACCCTACCATGTCACCACGTTGACGTCATCCGCCGTACCGCTAACGTCATGCTAATGTCACCCACCGAAAATGGGCGCAAAGTGCGAAATCGATTCTGAGGAAGCCCGGAATGAAAATCTGAGGCAGTTTTTGATGCCCGATTAGCACTTAGCGCTAATCGCGCATCGCTAAGAGAAAAGGGCCAAAATGGAAAGCCTCATCTAGCGCATGGTTTGCAGCAGCCGTTTTTGCCTGAAAGAGATAAAAAAGGCGATTTAACAGTTTAAAGAAGATCAACATAGAAAGAGAGCCCCGATTCAGGTGTTAAAGAGTATCAAAGGGAAGATAAAGCCCAGATTCAATTAAAAAAGTATCAGTGAAGTGGAAAAGAGTATCAGATCGACAATATCAAAGCAGGTGAATATTAAAAGCCTCCATCAAAGTCAAATAAAGTGGTGAAGCCACTTAAGGCTCTAAGATCAAAGTTAATGCACATCAAAGCCACTCAAGAGCAGTGGAGTAGAGACCAATGCGCAGTTATGATAAATGGCCAGCGCATAATAGCAAAGGCCATATAGCCTCGTTTTTTGTAACATCTGCCCCCAGCGCAACATTAGATAGATATTTTTACATTACTTGCAAGAGAAGTTAGGTTAATTGTAGTTATTTCCTCAAATCTCCTATAAGATCTTTTTTGTAGATATTTTGCCTATAAATACAACCCTGAAAAATGTAATAAGGGTTGTTGGTTGGTGGGTCAGTTGAAGATTTCTTCATTTTGAACTGCGTTGTGAGATATCAGACTGTGTTAATACAAATGGCTGTTGAAGTTCACTGTGTCTGAATGATCTGAAGGTGGATTGGATGTTCTGGGACTTGCTACAGAATTCCTGTGTCATGCCATGGAACAATAAGTTATACTAAACTGTGTCTTATGTTTTCTATTTTGTAAATCTCATCTATGTTTCATGATCTTGGTAACAGAGAAAAGGAATAGCATAAGATTTGTTTGAATGCACCTTATGTTCAATCTCTGTTATCTATTATGTTTTCTTCAGGATTAGTCATGAATATGAATTCTTAACTGCTCATGTTCGCACTAGTTCTCTCATTTTGAATACTGTTTAGGAATTCTTAATTGCTCCTAGAAAATATTCATCCATTTTTCCCTCTGCCATCATAATGAAAGATTCTTGATTTCCTTTCATTCCCTGACTTCATTCCATCATTACTAGATTTGAAAGTTGTTTCCTAGCCTGACTATCCTGCTCTATGGTACTACCTTCTCATCGAGAAATTCTTTCAGTAATTACACTCTCAGTAACTCCATCGCCCAATGAAAAAATAGTCATGTACTTGCATACCAATTCTGTTTGACATCACCATCCAACAATTTTAAAACTCAAACCCTGTTAATCATAACTAGCCTAAAAAACTTCAAAACAAAGCTAGATTACAAAGAGAGAGCCCTCTCTGGCTGCAAGTAGGCTAGGACCTGTAGCTAAAAGATTGGTTAGTGGTTACCTCAGCCGTATTCCCTTAGGAGTCAAAGGGAACAACCTGAGCGTTAACACATTGTACCAATTCTTAATCTTTTCATCTTTTGGTACAGTCATAGGTCCATATGTCCAGGTATACTATATCTTGTCACAATGTTGCCTAGACACTTTTCTAGGATCATATCTATGGAATCTCATCGTTCCAAAGTGAACGTTGTTGAGTTCTCCAATTTTAGCATCAACTGCCTTAAGGCTCTTAAGATCATAAAGTCCAATTTGTAAAGGAAAAGTGGGCCAAGGAGCCTTTTTCATCCTATGGAGTTATGCAGACAATCCATTATTCAATTTATAGGCTACCTCCTCCATGACCACCTTATTGGTCGCATACCTCAGCATAAGGTGAGTGGGTTCCTGACACTTGAAACATCTGATGCATGTGCCTTGCGGTGAACCAAACCAATCAACAATCTCATAAAGTGCCTCCTTCCCCTGATTTATGATGCAAGGAGGTTATGTATCAAATATTTTCATGTATAATACTGCAAAAAAGTGCTCAATGAGTTTCTCATAAACTCCTCAATATCTAACTTCTTATAACAATTTGTAATGAAGATATATAGGTAACTATTCCTGTGGGGTCCAGTTCCATTTCGTCCTGATGAACTCATAATGGGCACAAATACCATCCATCAGATAAGAAGACATGTAAAACTTTGGTGCTTGATTAGCTTGTATATTTTCCTTAGCCTACTATATTTGAAGCTATAATTCATGAGAGAAAATAGCTTCCTAGTCAAAAACTTTACCTGTTGATACAACCATGTTGCGTAAGAAAATCCAATTCTCCTCAAAGTATTTTCCATTCTTCTATCCATAGAAATTGTAGCACAATGCTATGAGATAATGATGTACTTTTCTCAAAGGTTTAGTATAATAAATTTCACTTGGTATTTGCTGGAATCTTGCAGGCTCTTAGCATTAGGATTTGATGACTTCCTTAGTATTGAGATTTTCCTAAGTTCCATAAAACTATGTGTTCACATACTACCTAGGCCTTACCATATTGTAATAATAATGTATATGCTATGGATGGTAAGTGGAAATCTCATTCCTTCTTTCACTAGGAAGGACCAAATTTGTGTTATCCATGTGTGGCAGGATCCATTTGATGGCTTTTGTACGAGGAATGACTAGGAATTTTCATGTGACTCTATGCATTTTGAACCTTTTGATGTTTATATAAACTTCCCTATTTTCGAAGTCTCCTAACAATTTCTTTTGCATGAAAGCATATTTGATGTAATTCCATGATACATTCAAAGATTTATCTATGAAGCATTATGTGCCTAAAAAAATAAGGATTGTTGGCTTCATGATTTCCACTGCTTCCTTAGTACTAGCTTCTGAGATTTATCTTGATGTAGTTTGACATGTGGTATGAGGCATTTTAATTGAGAGATGATGAGAGAGAGATGTATGTTGTATCTATAGCACCTGCAAGTGGAAATTCACTCATGGCAAGCAACAATTAGTTTCAAGAAATTCTTTAACTATCACATGTAACTAATTCAAAAGACAATGATTAAGGGTAGAACCAAGAAAATTGGGAGAACAAGCCTATTACATATGAGAAAAGGTGACTTAACAAGCCACTATAAGTGAGCACCATGCCATGGCCAACAATAGGGCACATGTTAGGACAAAATTGGAAAGAAAGGGCTTGATTGAGGCTTGAGGATGCATTATGTGCTCAAAGAAAGTGAGAGAGAGAGAGATTGCTTGGGAATAGGGCGCATTCACAAGGGACAAGGAGGGGGCACATTGTTGCTTGATAGTGCATTATGCACTCAGGAAGAGACAATGAGGACGCAAAGAATAGTAACAGTGGAAAAGGATGTCAATTGTTGCTTCTCGGTGTGTTGTGTGCTCAAGGGAGAGGCTACTTTATTACTAGGTATAAGTTTCAAAGGCAGAGCGTACTTATTTTCCATAAGTTCACTCTACTCAATTTTGTGCTCAAAATAATTAAGTGAAGGCCAAAAATAAGTGTTAAACACATTAACAATGAAAAACGTGGGTTGCAAGTGTTTATAATTTCTTTCACAATCATGATTGGAAGGTGAAAGGTCATTGAAGCAAAGAATCACAAGAAATGGCACTTGCGACAACAATATGACACTTGTACGAGGAAGTATGGATCAAAACAACACTTTATAAGTGAAAAAGAAAAACTACAACACCACTAAGGAAAATAGAAGCGCTGCTAAAAACAACAAAAGCAATAAAACATGAAATTGTGCAAAAATTACATAGAATCAACACACTAGAGATGAAGATTGAAGAAAAACTCATGATAAGAGAATGTGCTCAACCCAGAATAAAAATGATTGTGAGAATGGGTGATGAGTTGGGATTATTTATAAAGAAAATCTACACACAAATCAAGTTCACACATGATCACCACTTGTCAATTGATGAGTGAGTTAGTTACAAGAAGTGGAGTGGCCTCCTATTTTCTATGAGTGCGCACAACATGCGAACAAGAAGGGCGCATGCGAGAGAAACAAGAGGGAATAGTCACTGATGTCAAGGAATGTGCTGGGGTTAAGGATCAGAAGGGCGTGGCCATTGATAATAAAGAGTGTGCTCTCCTTGCGGACTGAGATGCACTCAATTGGGTGAAGAAAGTGCACTCTAGAAGATCTGAAGTGCACTCATGCTTGGGAGGGCGCAATTTCTTCCAACAATGGCTTTTATGACTGCTAACATTGGAAAGTGTGCTTTCCCTAGGAGAAAAGTATGTGATTTTGTGTGATATGCATGCCAAGTGAAGAAAGATAAACACTAAGTCAAAAATAGCTAGTGCTTTTCCTATAATTAGAAAGATGACACAAGCACTTCTAAAGATAAGAAGATGAAACTTAGGAAAATTTTACCTAGGAGGAAAAGTGACAGTTAGGAATGTGGCAAGGAAAGTCAACACATACGAAAAACATGAACAAACAATAAGACAACACAATATAACTTAAGACGATAGTTAATGTAGGCTCAAAAATTAACTAAGGAAAAAAAATGGAGGGTCGTTGTCACATTGAAAACACTTGGAAACACACTAGTAGAGCTCCAACTTCTCTATTTGGGTCTTACCATTATGTATACAATCTCAATCCTTCAAGAAGTATTGATTCACTTGATGTATTTCCTTGGCTTCCCCATTCAAACCGATCATAGATATAGTTTCCTCTACTCCCTTACTTGGTCAAACACATTACAAAACTTGTTGAATCACAACTATAAATCCTTCAATCACATAATCAAGGACGGTTGTTGGACCCTTTCCATCAAACTTAAAATGTGAAAAGTTATGTAAAACTTCTGCACAGATTGAAAGATCCAAAGCTTTTGAAAATCACTTTGGTATTATGACTTGGGATAAATCGATTTGAGATAAGAGATTCAAATAGACTTTACAGGCTCAGCTTGTCATCCAAACCTTCTTCTAGCACTAGGATGTTGATGGTGTTGGATGTTGCCAACATATAGGGGGTCTCCCTGATGTGAAGTCCCAATTAGACCTCACACCATTTGGTGTAGGAGCCCCATCCAAATATAAGGTCTAATCACAATTGCAAGTGATTTTAAAGGGGTGTCTTGGCTGTAAAACATACATAAGAGATAATACAAAAATTTGGGGATGCATGTAAGCTTTCTGTGACACCAAGTTTAAGGTGTAAAAGGAGATTCCATGCAAGAGTGATAAGGGACAAGCATCTAATAGAAACGTATTAGTACTATCCTAGAAGAGATACACAAGGGAAATTGAAAGGGTTTGTTGATTAACGTACAAATTAGTTCAAAAGATAACAATAATCATATAAACACAAAACAACACCCACTCAAAAGGATTCATAACTAAAGAAACAAAATAATTCATTATCTTTAGTATGTGTAACACAACATATATCGCAAACATGTAAATAATAGCCTTACAATATTTACAATACATGCATGAAAGAGTTTGGATCTATAAGCTTCTAATAATTAATGAAAGATCGAAGTATGTTGTTACATTGATGAAACACTAGCTGTAATAGTGGAACATGAAGCTACAACTTGCTTCTCCAAAATAATGATATTCTTCCTTATGCACCACTAGAGAAGCTAAGGCCAAATATCTAAAACTCCAAGCCTCTTTTTTTTGAGTTATGAGGGCTTATTTATAACAAATGCTAATGACTCTTGAGTTACCTCATGACATTGACTTCCAAAACATATGCACTTCTATGTAACTGTTGGGTAATATAATTGTGCTTTAAATTAATTTACATTACATTCTCAATCTTGGATGTAAATGTAACAACCCTAGTGAAAAATCCATGTAATAAAAGTTAATAAAGAAAAAATAATAACCACAGTTTATGGGACACTTATTCCAATTTGAATGTTGGGAACAATCCTCGTGATGGGGATCACTTGTGATTGTTTAATGGCTAAGGAAATTGGCAAAGGAAATGGCTAAGGCTTTGGTAAGGCAAAATGGCGCTTTTGGCACATTTATTTATGAAAATAATGGAAATTAAGAGAAAAGGGAGGTGAAAGGTCTTAGTTGCATGTGAGGAGGAAAATGAAGGAAAATAAAGGAAAATGAAGAAAATTGAGGCCTCATTCATAAAAAAGATTCCGACGATCAATTGGTAACCTTTTGTTAGTTCAGTTTTGGAGCTCTCTCATTATTCTCTCTCTCTCTCTCATACTCTTAGATACTTAGATTTTCTTGGAGCAGTCTTGGAGGGTGTGGCATACTTGGATTTTTGGAGTAAGAAGGAAAAAGAAGAGTAGGAAAGTGCAAGAGGACATCCGGATCAACATCTACAACATGATTTTCTTGTAGGTGTCGAGTTGCATGTATGTTTTCCTCTCTATTTTTTCATGCATGGCATATGCATGTGGAGTTTTTGTCATGATCTGTCAGTGGCATGGAGGTTTTCCTAGATTGATAGTGGATTTCCTAGCCATTCCATTTCCTAGATAGACATGGAGATTTTGGGTTTATTTCCTTGATTTGTTTTGGTTGGTTCTCATGTTTCCTTAGCTTGGGTTGAGTTATTAGTTCCTAGAAGCCTTGGTTGAACAAATTATCTGGAAGCCCTGTAACAACTTGGGTTGAGTTACCAGTCCTAGAAGCCTTGGTTAGACAAATTCTTTGGAAGCCCCATGACAACTGTGGGTTGAGTTACTAGTCCTATAAGCCTTGGTTGGAAAAAATTATTTGGAAGCCCTGGAAGGCTTGTATAGAGATCAATTTGATGATGTTTTTGTTATGTCTGACCATGAGGCGAATCACTGTTTTATGGTTTGAGGTGGCTGGTCTCTGGAAGCCCTGTATGGTTTTGGATTGATGTGTTCTATGAGATTCCATATTCATGCTTGGAATATGGCATGGGGGTGAATGGCTAAAGAGATATATGGCTCAGCCATTCTATGGTTAAGTGGAACGTGGAACTCCCATCCCGAGTTTAGATTTTGCATCATTAATATGAGGTTATTTATCATCGTATTTTTGTGAATATTATATTGGATTATATGGTTGTGATTTCATCAGGATTTTTGTTGCTATTACGCTGGTTATATATGTGTTTTATGAAAGTAGCTATGTGTGGCTATCATCATTTTTTTAACTTATGAATGAATCATCAATGTATCTATGACCTAATGGATGAAATGGCAATTGATGTGTTGAGGCAACAATGTTTCTTAGCGGTTCTCAGCTAAGTACGAGACCCTATGCTCATATATGTTGTTTAAACCTATAGATTACATATTTGTGATATGTTTGATGAAATGTCTATCATGGCTAGTAGGGGTCCAATAAAGGTCTCATTCAAGTGATTGCATTTATACTATCATTTCCTTGTTATTTTACTATTCTGAATATGTGATTAAATTCTGGGAAGTGAGCTAGGCTCTAGGCCTAAAACAATGGCTCAAATCTCAGGCATGCTAGCCCAATAGTAACAAAAATAGTCCCCAGACACTGGCTTGTAGGCCTGCGAGAGTGTCCAGAGGTCCCTGGACACTGACACGCCCATAGTATGATAGTGTCTAGAGGTCAAGTAGTCGAAAATGTTAGTGGGACCCAGGGGTTGGTTTCCAGGAAGGTTGGGTTTGTTCTTGAGGGTCCTAATGCTGACGTTGAATGTATGTATGGTGTGTTTCCATTGGTTCCACTTCCTTAACATGACTTAGGAGGTCGAATCATATCATAGTGGCCTCTCATCGCATATTTACCCTGGCTAGCCAGTTGCTTGGGTAGATGTGGGATGATGGTATTATAGAGTGGTATTAGAGCATGATTCATCCCCCAGATTGCATGGTTGTGTGTTGGTCAAGGATGCATGCTAGTTGCATGTGTGTCTCTTACACTTGCATTCCATGTGCTTGTTGTAGTTGCATAATTGTGATCATGGTTTTAGTGATGTCGTCATGAGGAACTTGATGTTTTTATTGTGGAGTGCATCATCATGAGTGCATGACTGGTTACATGTTGTTATATGTCACTTGGTTACTTTCTTGTATGTTTGGTAGCATTCTTGTATGTTTGGTTATATGTGTCATTCTTATAGGTTTAGTTACAAGTATTGTTAACTTACGCTTGATTACATTTGTTTATCCATGTGTATGGTTGGTTACGCATTGCTTATACATGTTAATATTTGCATGTGGTCAAGTGTACAATGACATAGTGGTTGTTGTCATGCATGAGGTCATGGTGTGAGTTATTGTTAAGGTCATGCATTGATGACTAGACCCTAGCTAGAATGATGGTTGCATGGTCATATGCTTATGTGTTATGTTTCTATATACTGTCATGATTAGGTTATACGTGTATCACGCTGATTTATTTATCTTTCAAACAAGGTATCCTCCCCGAGATATACTAAGGTACGTTGGTTTATTGTGATTTGGTTTAGTTGATAGGATATACTTTGCAGGAAGAAAAATTAAATGGCAAGAAAGATGGTAGACTATAAATATTCTCCTTATGAATCAAATGAGTAGTATGGTATTGGTAATTCTTTTGATTCGGCAGATACAATGAGAATCTTAAAGGAAGAAATACAGAGTTGTAAGGAAGATAATGATAGAATCATGCAGGCACAGGAGAAACAAGCAGAGTTAAATGCAGTGATATGTCAAAGTCTGTCAAATTTGGAGCGGCAGGGAACACGTTGGATCTGCTATGAGAAGGAGGATAGAATTAATGGGGCATATGGAAGTAGCTCGCATGGTGGTCATAGGTCAGATAGAGATGACAATGTTAGAGAGGGCAGATTGTTGGACACTCTGGATATGAGGAGGGATAGACACAAGTATTATTCTAGTTTTGATGCAGATAGGCACTATGATCGTCATTTTTATCATCCTTATAGGAGGAGTGATAGGGATACTTGTCAGATGAGTTTAAGAAAGAAAATACACTACTTTTGATGGAGAGATGAAGAAACCACAGGATGAAAAGGCATGAAGAATTTCTCTAGGTTGCATGACTATTCATAGAACATGAAAGTCAAAGTAGCTATGTCTAGTCTCAAAGATAAAGCATACATTTGGTGGGAAGATGTGAACAATGTCAGATGTATACATGAGGAATATTTTATTTGGAGTGAGTTTAAGAGGCTATTCAAGAAGAAGTATTTGTCAAAGAAATACGTTGATGATAGGGAAAAATAATTCTATGAGCTAAAAATGGGATCAATGACAGATGATGAGTACACTAGCAGGTTCTTGGAGTTACTAAGGTATGGCCTAACCTGACAGAGGAAAAGGCCAAGATTTAGAGGTTCATTAGTGGATTACTGGTTGCATTCAAAGACATAATTGAGTTTGATGAGCCTATATCATTGGAGGAGGCCATATGGAAGTTAAAGCACTATTATGAACAATCAAAGTGAAAATTTGAGACTAATCCAAATTACAAAGGTAATGCAAAGAACAAAGTAAAATGGGAAATAAAGAGAGAAAGACCTCAGGGTACAGATAATAAAGAGAATATTGCACCATCTAAGAAGTTCAATGCATCATATATAAGACAGAGGCATTGATATGAGGAGTAGAATAAGGGTGGAGGTTGGAAGCCCATAAAGTGTTGGACTTGTGGAAAAGATCATCGTAGGAGATATTGTTCGTAGAATTAGGGTGTTAGGCCTCAGATATATAGTACATAAGACTCACATACTATTGGGGATGTTGGTTAGAGCATTCCTCATATATATGCAACATTGGATAACAAACAGGAAGACCATCAAAAATTTATAATTGAGATTGATGGTAAGCTTTGCGATTAATTTATTTCTATTTTGTTTGATCCTCGATCTAATTATAGCTATATTATCCCTGAATTTGTGGATAAGTGTGGTTTGAGTAAGGAATTGCATGCAGAATCTTCGTTAGTGTAGTTGGCTATAGGTATAAAGAAGTCAGTTCATCATTAGGTAAGAGCTTGTGCATTTGATTTGAATGGTATGCCTACTGCAACACATTTGAATGTATTACCATTGGGATCATACAATATATTGTTGGACATGGATTGGTTGTAGCTTCATAGAACCAAGGCAGATTTTATGACAAAGCCATTGAGTGTGTTGATGATAATGGGGAGCTGAGAGTCTTGCAAGGAAATAAGAAAACCACATTAGTCGGGATGGTGACAACTATGCAAGAAAAGTGTAGACACAGGAAAGGGTGTGTGTTATTTTCAGTGCACATTTCTAGTGATAAAGGTAAGGAAGTTGAGGATGAAGATGTTTTGCGAAGGTACCTAGTTTTACAAAAATTCAAGGATTTATTTACTAAAGATATTATAGAGTTGCCACCTCACAGGGACATAGACCTTTCTATTGAGTTGGTGCTAGGGGAATCTCCAACATCAAAACCACCTTACAAGATGAACACACCTGAGTTGGTTGAGTTGAAGCTATCGTTGAAGGAAATGTTGGACCAGGGATTTTTTAGGTCAAGTGTATCACCATGGGGCACACTAGTATTGTTTTTGAAGAAGAATTATGGTACTCTCAGATTGTGCATTGACGACAAGAAATTTAACAAAGTGACCATCAAGAATAGGTATTTGTTTTCGAGGATTGATGACTTGTTCAATCAGTTCAAGAGAGTAGTAATGTTCTTGAAGATTGATCTAAGATTTGGATATCACCAGGTACGCATCAAAGAGGAGGACATTTACAATATGAATTTATGGACCAGGTATGGGAATTATGACGTTGTTGTAGTTCCATCGATTTGACTAATTCTCTAGTTACATTTATGTGCTTGATGAATAGTGTGTTGCGTTCATGTTTGGATAAGTTTGTTATTGTGTTCATTGATTACATATTGGTATATTCTAAAAATAATGAAGAGCATCCTAATCGTTTAGCAACAATGTTGAGGTTATTGAGAAAGCTCCAGTTGTATGCTAAGCTTAGTAGGTGTAGTTTCTTTCAAACTAAGGTACACTACTTGGGGCATGTTGTCTCCAAGGAGGGAATTTCAATAGATCTAGAAAAGATAAGGGCCATCATGGAGTAGGTAGCTCCCAACAATGTAGACAAGATGGGGTATTTCATGTGGTTGGAAGGCTATTATATGAGGTTCATCAAGAAATTATCATATATTTCTTATCCTATCATGTCATTGCAGAGGAAACATAAGAAGTTTGAATGGACAAAGGAGTGTGAGGCTAGTTTTGAGTAGCTTAAGTAGTTGTTGACACATGCACCAATATTAAATATTGTAGATTCGGAAAAAGAGTTTGTGGTATGCACAAATGCTTGCAAGAAAGGACTTGGTGTAGTCCTTATGTAGAATGGATAGGTGGTATGCTATGATTCATGAAAACTGCACGAGAACGAGAAGAACTACCCAACACGTGATCTTGAGTTTGCAACAATTATACATGCATTGAAGATGTGGAGGCACTATCTTGTGGGTAGGAGGTTTACATTGATGAGTGATAATAGTAGTTTGCGTTACCTATTTGACCAAATGAATATGAAATGGTAGGAAGGCTCGGTGGTTGGCTATGATCAGTGAGTTCAATTTTGAGATTAGATATATCAAAGAAAAAGAGAACAAAGTGGCAGATACTTTTAGCAAGCAGATATAGGTAAATCACTTAACAACTATGAGCTCCTATGGGACAAACTTACAGGATAGGTTCTTATAGGAAATTCAGCATGATGTCAAATATATGGAGATTGTACACAGATTGCAACATAGTACATGTACAGGTACATGTACAGGTACAGGTGATAGTACAAGTATAGGTACATGTACAAGTACAGGTGCATAGGATGTGGACTATTTCCTTACAGAAAATGGATTGGTTAGGTTCAGAGACATGATATATGTGCCAAAAAGTAGTGATCTCAAGAAGATGATCTTGAGGGAGTTTCATGCGAAACCATATTCTGGTCACTCAGGTTATCTGAAGACACTGACAACAATGAAGAGATTGTATTATTGGCTGAACCTAAAGAGGGATGTAGTAGAGTTCCTGTCTAGGTGTTTTGATTGTCAGCGTGTGAAGGCAGAGTGAAAAAATCTAGGAGGATTGCTATAGCCGATTGTGATTCCATAATGGAAATGGGAGCTCATTTCCATGGACTTCATCACAGGGTTTCCAAGGACAGTGAGACAAAATGATTCCACCATGCTTATTGTGGAAAGATTGACACAGGTTGTACATTTCATTCCAATTAAGTCTACATTCTCATCTAGCAATGTAGCATAGGTATTCATTAGAGATGTGGTTAGATTGCATGGTGTTCCAAAGAATATTGTGTCATATAGGGATGAAAAGTTCACTTCCAAGTTTTTCAAGGAGTCGTTTGCAGGTTGGGGCACAAAGTTGACCTTCAATACAACTTATCATCTGCAGACTGATGGACAAACATAGATGGTCAACAAGATATTGGAGGAAATGTTCAGGATGTATGTGATGCATCAACAATGGAAGTGGGAGGAGTATCTTTCCTTGGTTCAATTTTCATACAACAATGGTTATTAGGAGTCATTGAGGATGAGTATGTTTGAGGCATTGTATGGGCAGAGTTGCAATACTCCTATTAGTTGGAGTGATCCAATTAACAGAGTGTTGATTAGAGCAGACATGTTGGTAGAAGAATCTAAAGGAAGCACATGGTAGGCATAAAAGCTATGCAGATTAGAACAGACTGTTCTAGGAGTTAAGGTTGGGGAACAGGTGTATGTGCACATAAAACCAAAGAAGAGCTCCATATGGATTAGATCATTAGGGGAGTTTTGAGGCATAAAATGGGCATCCTAAGGAAAATATAAAATAATATAGGAAATAATAAAATAATATTATATCACATCATCAAATTTTAGAGGGAAAAAAGAAAAAATTGCTTTTTCAACTCGTATTTTCAACTTAGCTCCCTATGGGTTTACTCAAATTTTGAGTGGAAACACTCGTTGGATGCAGAATTTTATTCCCCATCTAAGGAGTATCCACGTTGTATAATTTTGATGGGCCTTGCTACATGAAAAATGATAAATACATGAAAAAGATGATTCCAATCACGTTTTATAATGTATTTCTCATTTTTTGTGTAGCAAGGTCCATCGAAAGTATGCAACATGTGTACCCCTTCGATGAGGACTTAAAATTCTCATCCAACGAGTACTCCCACTTGAAATTTGAGTAAAAACTTAGGGAGATAAGTTTAAAATACGAGTTGAAAAAGTAGTTTTATTATTTTATTATTTTTTAATATTTTTATCTTTCTACTCTAAAAATGGTGAATTGTCCCCCCTTGGTTAACATCATCATCCTAAATCCTATTGGTCCTTATAAAGTTTATTTTGGTTTCTTATGAGGCCCAATTCAGACCTCAAAATTCCCCTAATGCATGTGCTAAGCTGGCACCATGGTTTTGTGGACCCTTCAACATTATTGAGAGGATTGGACAAATAGCCTATCGAATTGCACTACCTCCTAAAGTGAAAGTACATGATGTTTTCCATGTGTCATTACTTAAGAAGTATGTTAAAGATGTTGATCATGTTATTTACAAGTTTGCATTGCAGGTGGAACTAGATGGAGAATTCCAGCCATAGCCTCAGTGTATATTGCATAAAAAGGTGCCCATGCTCCTGAATCGCGAAATCGAGCAAGTTAATGTGCAATGGAAGGACTTTGGGCCGATGAAGATACATGGGAGATGGTGGATCAGATGCAGACTATGTAACCTTCCTTGTTTGTCATTTGAGGCAAAGTAGTTTTTGCATGGTGTTTTGGTATGGTGTTTCGGTATATGTCTCGATATATGTTTTGGTATATGTTTGGTGATTTTAGTATATGTACATATGTATATGGATGTAAATACTGCAATGAGTTGTGTTATAAAGCTACAATAAGAGGCATGTGTTTCATGTCATTATGATGTTGCATTGTTATGTCTTCATGTTGGTTTGCTTCTAAGAGGTTGATGATTGTAAATACTACAACAAGCTAAGTTATAAAGGTCCATTGACAATATATTTTTTTACAACAATTTTGTCGTTATAGGTATTGTTGAAAATTGAGGATAATGTTCGCCAAGGGGGAGGGTTCTGTACCAACCCTGATTAAAATTCCATGTAATAAAAGTTAATAAAGGAAAAATAATAACCACGGCTGATGGGACACTTATTACAAGTTGAATGTTGAGAAATACATCCTAGAGGTGTTTATTTGGCTGTTTATTGCTAAGGAATTGACAAAGGTAGTGGATAAAGCTTTTGGAAAGGAAACATGGAATTTTTTGTCACATTTATTTATGAAAATAATGGAAATTAGAATAAAAGGAAGGTGAAAGGTCATAGGTTGCATGTGAGGAAGAAAATGAAGGAAAATAATGGAAAATAAAGAAAATAGAGACCCCATTCATAAAAAGGCCTCTAAGGATCAGTTGGTAACCTTTTGTCAGTTCAATTTTGGAGCTCTCTCATTATTCTCTCTCTCATACTCTTGGATACTTAAAGTTTCTTAGAGCACTCTTGAAGGGTGTGGGATACTTGGATTTTTGAAGCAAGAAGGAAAAGGAAGAGTAGGAAAGCACAAGAGGACATCGAGATCACTAACCCAACGAGATTTTCTTGTAGGTACCGAGTTACATGTATGTTTTCCTGACTATTTTTGGAATGCATGGCATATGCATGTGGATTTTTGGTCATGATCTATCACTGGCATGAAGGATTTCCTAGATTGATAGTGGATTTCCTAGCCTTGGCATTTGCTGTATAGCCATGGAGATTGTGGGTTTATTTCCTTTCTTTGTTTTGGTTGGTTCTCATGTTTCCTTAGGTTGGATTGAGTTATTAGTCATTAGAGGAATTTTGAGGTCTAAAATGGGCGTCCTAAAAAAAATGTACAACCAAAATAAAATTTATAAGAACCAATAAGATTAAATATGATGATGTCAATCGCGAGGGATGATTCACCATTTTTGGACTAAAAAAGAAAAAAGATTAAAAATAATAAAATAATAAAACTATTATTTTAATTTATCTCCCTAATGTTTTACTCAAATTTCAAGAAGGAGTACTCATTGGATGCAAAATTTAATTCCTCATTCAAATAGTACTCGTGTTGCATACTTTTGATGGACACTGCTACATGAAAAATCAGAAATACATGAAAAAACATGATTACAATCACATTTTTCATGTATTTCTTAATTTTGATGTACCAAGGTCCATCAAATGTATACCACATGGGTATGCCTTGGATGAGGAATCAAAATTTTCATCCAATGAGTGTTCCTGCTCAAAATTTGAGTAAATCCATAGGGAGATAAGCTGAAAGTACGAGTTGAAAAATTAGTTTTTTGTTTTTTCCCTCTAATATTTGAGGATGTAAGATGATATTATTTTATTATTTCCACTATTATTTTATAATTTCTTTAGGACAACTATTTTAGACCTAAAATTCCCCTAACGTCCTTAAAGCCTTGGTTGGAAAAACACTCTAGAAGCCCTATAGCTTGGGTTGAGTTATCAGTCCTAGAAGCCTTGCTTGGAAAAATGCTCTAGAAGCCCTTGGTGGGTTGAGTTACTAGTCCTGGAAGCCTTGGTTAGAAAAATTCTTTGGAAGCCCAATGGAAGTCGTGGGTTGAGTTACTAGTCTTGGAAGACTTGATTGGAACAAATGCTCTAGAAGCCATGGAAGGCTTGGATAGAGACCAATCTAATAATGGTTTTGTGATTTCCGACCATAAGGTGAAACCATTGTTTGATAGGTTGTGGTGAATGGCCTCTAGAAGCCCTAGATGGTTTTGGATTAATGTGTTCCATGAGATCCCACATTCATGCTTGGAATATGGCACAAGGGTGAATGATTGAAGAGAGAGTTGGCTTATCCATTCTATGGTTGGGTGGAAGGTGGAAGCTCCATCCCCGATTTGATTTTGCATCATCAATATGAGGTTATTTCTCCATGTATTTATATGAGTATTATACTAGATTATATGTGGTTTATATGGCTGTGATTTCAATGGTATTTATTTTGCTATTATGTTGGTTATATATGTGTTTTATGAAAATAACTATGTATGGATCTCATCATGTTTTTACTTGTGAATGAATGATCAATGTAGTTATGACCTAATGGATGAAATGACAGTTGATGTGTTGAGGCATCAATGTTTCTTAGTGATTCTTAGCTAAGTATGAGACCCTTATGTTTAGATATGTTGTTCACACCTATAGGTTACATATTCATGATATGTTTGACAAAATGCCTATCATCGCTAGTAGGGGTCTAGTAAAGGTCTCATTCAAGTGATTGCATTTAGACTATCATTTCCTTATTATTTTTCTATTCTGTAGATGTGTTTCAGTTCTAGGTAGTGACTAGGCTTTGGGCCTAAAAAAGTGGCTCAAATCCCAAGGACGTTGGCACAACATTGACAAAAATATTCCTTGGATGTTGGCTTGCAGGCTTGTGAGAGTGTCTAGATGTCCCTGGACACTCGCATGCACATAGCATGAGAGCATCCAAAGGTCAAGTAGTCCAAAATGTCAGTGGGACCCAGGGGCTGGTTGGCACAAAGGTTGGATTGGTTCCTGAGGGTCCTAATGATCATGTTGGATGTTTGTATGGTGTTTGCATTGGTTCCACTTCCTTAACATGACTTAGGAGGTTGAATCATATCATAGTGTCCTCTTGTCACATATTTACCCTAACTAGCCAGTTGCTTGGGTAGATGTGGGAGGAGGGTGTTAAAGTAAACTTGTGAAGTATATGACACAATTTATGCTAAGAGTTTATTTTTCAATTCTAAAAAAAATAAATTGGAATGAAAGAAATTTCTATTCTATAAAAAAAATTAAATTACATGAAATGAAATATTAATCTATAAAAGCATTGAAGAATTAATCTAGGAAAGCATTGAAAAATCAATCTAGGAAAACATGTAAACTTAATCTTTGAAAGCATGGATATCTCTAATCTACAAAAGTGGGTAAATTTAATCTAGAAAATATTTGTAATCTATTTCTATGAAAGAAAGAAGCTATAAGCACAAATGAGAATGTTTTTGGGAAAAATACTGAGCCGGGGGGGTTGAATCATTATTTTAAAAGCTCACAAATTTTCTCTTCTGAAATATGTACATGACTTTACTGAAACTAATTCACATATGTACGTGATTGTTGTAAAATAAACTAGTGTATGCTTAGTAAACTTGTAAAACAACTAATTATTTATTTGTTAAACTTGAACCAGAATGTAAAAGATTTATCAGGCATTTGATAAGCAGTAAGCAGGTGCAGTAAGAAGAAATAAAGTATCACACAAAAGAAACATACATGAAAATGAGAATTTAAGGGGGAAACCCAATGTGGGAGAAAACCACCACTGTTGTCACCTGACTTCAAACTTATCAATATACAAAAATTCTTACATTCTTGTACTGGTGCAGACTCATGCTAGTACGCAAGTACCCACCTGCTAAAGGGTATAACCTTCACTCATTCTCCAGATCCTATGGGAAGGGAGCTCCAACCCCATGATTTAATTACCAGCTATTACTGGTAGGAAGCTTCGACTTCCTCACTGAAGGATCCAATCCTTAGCAGCATCTGTGGACTACATTTCATAAATTTTCACACTAGATCCACCTGCTTTAATACATCACAACTTGTAGATCAACTAAAGAAAACACAAAATTAATTCAAACCAAATAGTGAGATCACTGTAATCGGAACACAGAACCGAAATTAGAATACCACATCAACACACAAAATCAACTATAACACTTATCATTCATATGCCAACATGTATACACTACTTCACTGATGGCAACCCATGTGCGTATGTGCTTTTCTGTAGAACAACCTATGTACAGATATCAATATACTAAAAAATTTTAATTCTAAATTAGACAAAGAGTTGACCAAAGTTATACTAAAATATTATGTTAGCTTACAGAACCCTTATACAGTTAGCAACATCAATAATATTTTCAACCAATCAACATGAAACCAAGTTCAACTTCATCATTCAATTAGTTCGACATCAAACATTATCACTCAACCCAGATCAACATGAGGACATCATTGATAGACAACAGAGATACAACAACACTAATCAGGTTTATCAGTCATTTATCAACATAAACCCTTCCTTTATGTACATGACCTTGAAGAAACAAACTTGCATGTATATGCAACTTAACCGAGACCAACCTGCATACAAATCTTCAAATTTTGAACTGAAATTGTGTAACTCTTCATAACTTTGTAAACATCCAGATCATAATATTGAGAGATAAAAAAAAGCATCAATACTTAGATCTATTCAATCCATGAGTAGATCATACAATGGAAAGTCATTTCAGGTCTCATGATCCTAATCCATCATTGTATTCATCGGTGCATAATTATTTCAGATCTATGTGTCAACTATGGCCCTTATAATGCAAATATACTTTAGATTGAAGTATTCATCAAAAATCCTTTCATATGCACACTTAAAACTTTGATCTTCACCTCCTTATATAGTTAGAGCCTTAGCCAATAGCATGAGTCAAAAACTACACTAGTGCCGATGGTAACCTTGGATGGGATTAAGTAACTGTTACTGCACTCAATATTATGGGTTAATACCATGGTAAGGACCCTTGGTATTCTTAAATTAGTGTGCCAGCGTGTACGTGATTTTACTTCTTTGTACCTGTATGTATACGTGACTTGGCCTTGATGAACCTGCGTACATATATTCAAATATTCACCTTTATCGAACTTCTAATTCTAATCTATAAACCTTTGTCCCATCCTTCTATTATTCTATTCCATCACTCTGTCACCTCTAAACTGACTTGTGGATTCATCTAGTTACTGTATACTTGTTCTGTTACAAGTGAGTTTCCATCAAGGACAACACATGCACATAATGACAACAATCACCCCCTTTGGACTTGATGGCAACCATGTTGGTGTTGATCACCTCAACCTATAGAAACTTGTTAGATACATCAAATAACCATTATTGAAACACCAAGATACCCTCCCCCTTTGACATCAAGGGCAAAGGCCAAACCAAAGTCCCCCCTTTGAATCTGATTTGCACTATACTGTCCATGCTCCCCCTGATCACATGTTGAATCTTCAAAAATATTTTCAAATGAAGAACATGACTATATAACTCAACTGAGTATGACCTTCCTATCAACAAGGACTCATACTTATATCAATCACCCAACCAAGTGGGATTACTTTTTTGACACTACCACCCAACTAAGTGGGATTACATATTTTACATGACCTCAAAAGTCCATACACGACTAAATATGACAATTATTACATATTAGGTCTCCACATGACCTTTACATCAAATGAAAGATATGACATTAATAATTGGGACCAAAAGATATTAATAGTAGCATAATTCAACAACCCTAATGCCAACAATGCATTATATTCTGCAAGGTTAATGCTCCCCCTAAACCTGTGCTACCTATTCATTGTCAACAACTCATTCATCAAAGAATATTTATCAACTAGATAAATATCAATGAGAAAACCACAACTCAATACCATATCAGCAGACTATACCCATCAACACCAGACCAAGAAAAAACAGATTATAGTTGTCAGTAGCATGTCAAAGGTTGATCTTGTGTCTGTCCCACTATTTTTCTATTAGAGAAAAACATACACGACTTTCTGCAAAGAAACTCATGTATATACACGACTATACTTCATGAAACCCGCGTACAGAAAGAAACCTTTTGAATTTTCACCTGTAGACTAAACATACTAGAGTAACAACAAAATGAGGCACAGAGTACTCTCAGTTTCTATCTGAGATATTCAAATGCTTCTTTGGGAAGAGGTTTAGTAAGTGTATCAAAAACTTGTTCTTTGGAGGGAACATACTCCATTCTAACCTTTTTCTCTAGCACTTGTTCCATTAGAAAGCGATACTTAATTGGAATATGCTTGGTCTTGGAGTTCATAACAAGATTTTTTGAAATACTAATAGGACTTTTATTATCACATAGGATGGAGATGGATGGAGAACATTTGATTTGTATTAATGTTTGCATCATTAAGAGAAGTTGTGTGCAGCAAGATGCAACAACCACATATTATGCTTCTACTGTAGCTAAGGCAATGGAAATTTGTTTCTTACTGAAGTAAGATAACAATCGGGGCTTCATGTAAAATGCACCTCCACTATTACTTTTCTGGTCTTTAACATTTCTGGCCCAATCTACATCTGTGTATGTATGAAGGGTAAGATTTGCATCTTTAGGATACCATAGACCAAAGTCTTGGGTTCCTTGGAGATATTTCAATATTATCTTTACTGCATGAAGATGTGATTCCTTTGGATTGTCTTGGAAACATCCAACAATCCCACTTGTATGCATGATATATGGTCTAGTACCTGTTAGATAAAGCAGACTTACAAACATATATATGTATTCTGGTTGGTTTACTGCAGGAGATTCATCATTAGAATTGAGGCTACATCCTGTCATCATGGGAGTACATACATGTTCGCAATCTTCCATCCCATACTTCTTCAGAATCTGCTTGAGATATTTTGTTTGTGAGAGAAAGATGCCATCTTTTGCATGTTGCACTTGTAAACCAAGAAAATATGTTAGTTCCCCAAGTAAGGACACTTTAAATTCTTGTTGCATAATAGAAGCAAATTTTCGACTCATAGATTCTTCATTACTACCAAAGAAGATATCATCAACATAAACAACAATAATTAGTAGTTTATCATCCTCAACGTTTGTGTCAAAGTTGTTGTCTGCGGATCCTTTTGGGAAACCTTGTTGTTGAATATATTTGTCAAGAGGATAATACCATGCTTGCAGAGCTTGTTTTAGCCCATATAAAGCATTTTTGAGTTTGCATACAAGGTTTTCATCACTCCCCAAAATGAATCCTTTTGGTTGTTCAATATATACTCCTTCTAGATCTCCATTAAGGAAAGCATATTTTACATCCATTTGATAAACTTTGAAAGGTCGAAAACTTGAAAACACAAGAAACATTCTTATTGTTATCACTGAAAATTTGATCATCTAGCCTAATTTACTAGATGAATCAAAGTACACCATGTAAGGCCAATTTTACCATAGTAAAATTTCTTTCACTGTGAGAAATTACTTAATAAACCACATTCATTAGGTAATTTAAATTAAACCCATGAAGAATAATTAAATAAATCATATTTGTTTATTATTCCTTAACCATATTTATTGAGACGATAAATAAATCATTTATTTATTTATATTTCTAAATAAAAGTTTAAATACTTTTCCCTCCTAATAAAATATAATAAAATATTCCAAGTGGTTATTCCTAGAACGAAGTTAATAATATTTTATTATTGCTCATTATTCGAGGATAACTCAATATTTTATTATAAATAGAAGGGTTTTCAATTCATTATTCACTTTTGATTATTTTCATTGCTGCACTCACTATTGTAACTCTGATTATTATCATTGTCGCACACCACTTTTCTTTCAATTTGAGTTCCCATTGAGCTCAAACTTTTTATTGCTAGGTTTACACGGTATAGAGGAGAGAGACTCTACACAAGCTGAAGACGTTTGAGGATAGCCAAGAACCCATCCCATAAACGAGGGCTTGTAACATTTATTTGTTCCCTTCACAGGTGTTATTTAATAAAATCCATTCTTTGTATATCCGGTTTCCATTGGATTATTGGAGTTACCCGCATTTATTACTATTTCATTTTGTTGTTTAACTATGACTGTGGCATAGATCAAGACTTTTTAGGTTTTGTTTCTATCATTTTCTGTATAAATACATTTTTTAGCAACCATTTATATTGTTGAAACTGTTTGTCATCCACAGTCTTAGGTGATTTCTTTCCTTACACCTTTGAGAAGAAAACACTATAACAAAATTGGCAACTCCACTAGGTTTTTACTTCTGGTCCAGAAACTTGGGTGACCTTCAATTTTTAGCTTAGGTTTTTTTTCTTAATGTCTTAATGTTGTTTACTAGCTTTCTAACCCTAGATCTCTAAAATTTCTAATTTCTGGAAGTTTTCTAGTCTTTTTCGTAGGTTAAAATAACTAGTCACAATAGAGACGACAATTTTTTTCAAGACTTGCCAACCAGGAATCAAGGAATAGAAATCATAATTTTCTTCCCCAAAAGTGTGATCTAGAGGTTCAAAGCATACCTTTCAGCCCAAAAAGTGTGATCTCCCTAAAATCATGTCAGTACCTGCGATTTTTAGGGTTTTCGAGATTTTTTTTCAGATTTGTTTCTGGGTTTTGCCGAGAGTTGTCAGTTGGGTTGGTTGACCACTATCCTCACCCCAATTACGCCTTGATCTACTTTAATTTACTTGTCAAAGTGGAATTTAACCCCTTAGGCTTCCAGTATGCTTCCACCTTTATAGGAGGAGTTTAGCTAAGTAAGAAGTCTGCGTTTCTACAACACTTTCAGGCATATTTTCTAGACTTGAAACTTGCTATTTCAGATCTTCAAATATAGGATATTTCCATAAAAAGTTTCATCTTAAACCTTTTTTTTTCATTGGCCTTAGGGTCCCATCGGTTTCCCTAGGTTTTACACCCATCTCCCTATCTTTTTGCAACGATTTTCCTCTTTGGTTTTTCGTTGTTGCTGTACCACTTTTAGCAACATAGTGTCATTTGATCCTAGTCACATTGACACTTAGATCTATTGATCTTTTTAGTGTATTTTCAGTTGATTTTTCCACTAACTAGAACAGTGTTTGCAAACCTAGTTTGGGTGGGGTTTAGTTAATTGATGTTGTTCATTTTCTATTTTCAATTTTAGTTTATTTCCAACAATAATTTTTTTTTTCAAACACAATCAAGGCTTAGTTAATAAGCACACTTGCACACACAAGCACATCTAAAGCAAAGGGTGCTTGGTTTACACCACCAAGCCAAGACATGGCATAATTAATTTATCTCCCCACACAGAGACAAAAACATATTTTTGATCTCCCTTCACCATTTTCATGTCACTTCTGTCTTACCACCATTTCTCCACCAAGGCATTTGTTGTGGAGACTATTAGGCCTTCATCCCTAGTTTTCGTTTGGGCATATTACTCCTCCCCGCAGGGTTCGAATTCATAGTCCCCTAAGTCCCCATACTGACTCTTCTCCCGGTTCATCTGATTCCTCATCTGATTCCAGCCCTCCTTCACCACATATCATCACCATATATAGACCCATTACTGGTGCAGGAACCCAACCTGGTGTTGGATCTAGTTCTACTCCGGTGGTCACATCTAGTGGAACCATCTTAGGAACCGTTCTGATAGCCCCCGTGCTCCCTTTTATGGTTGGGTTAAGCCTCCTGGATTTAAGCTAGTTGATAAATGACCCTATACACTATGACGATAGTTGGCCTGCTATGCTGACTAACCTTCCCTCCTACAACCCAAAGTTTGAGGGCAATTCTGGAGAGGACCCTACCATGGAAAATTTTAGGGGTGAATGCTCACCCTTAGATGAAATTAAGGGGTTTTAAATTTTTAGTGGACGAATATTTTGTATCATAGTACATTTTTACAAATCGCCTCAAATAGCCCACCTTATTTTAAGGGAGAGGGTAGAAAAGGTAAATTTAGCCCTTGAAATTACGAGTTACAACCTTCCATTCACCCTAATTTTCAAGAATAGGTTTTATTTAAATGAATCCTATGGGCCAGATACCATATTTATAAAAAAGGTATTGTAAATTAATAAAAATATAAATAAATGGGAGGTATGGTAAATAAATAAAACATTTTTTTATATTTACTCCATAAGTCACCTTATATACATGCAAGGGTGTAAAAAAATAAAAATAAAAATAAAGTGGAGGTATGGTAAATAAATAAAACCTTTTTTTATACTTACTCAAAAGGTATGGTAAATAAATAAAAATATAAATAAACTAGATGTATGGTAAATAAATAAAACCTGTTTTTATATTTAGTCCATAACCCTGTTTCTATTTATGAAGGCTCAAAAAAGAGGTTTTATTTAAGTCAATCCTATGGGCCAAATACCATATTTGTAAAAGAGGTATGGTAAATTAATAAAAATATAAATAAACGAGAGGTATGGTAAACAAATAATTTTTTTTTTTATATTTACTCTATAAGTCACCTTATATTTACAAACACTACAAAAATGCATTATATTTAGGTCAAACCTACGGGCAAAATACTATGGGCCAAATACCATGGGCTATTATTAATACCATGCAAAAAAACGTTATTAACCCTAATATTAGTATTAATAAAAATAAAAATGGCACATAGTTTTGACCCATGGTATTCACTTGGAATGTAGCCTATTTAAATGGGGGAATTAAACTAGCATAGATCCATCTTTACTCTGGATCTACTAAGCCCCGAGAGGAATCAAATATCATGATATGCAAACTAGCATAGAGTGAAAAAATAATTGATCCTTCTCGGGGCTTGGTGGATCAAGAGTAAAAATGGATGTTGTAATTTAATGTATGTTAAACATTTTAACTTGGTTAAAATAAAAAATAAAATAAAAATAAATTATTAATTTTTATAAATTACTAATAGTAATTTTTAAGCTCCACATTTATGATAACCCATG
Organism: Pinus taeda; assembly: GCA_000404065.3. Classification (NCBI taxonomy): domain Eukaryota; kingdom Viridiplantae; phylum Streptophyta; class Pinopsida; order Pinales; family Pinaceae; genus Pinus; species Pinus taeda. The sequence continues at coordinate 128,577 of APFE031602800.1, forward strand.
GTGTTGACCCATGGTAATACCATGGTATTCATGCGAGCATAGACTATTTAAAGGTGAAATTATATCATCTTAGATCCATGTTAATTCTGGGTCTACCAAGTGCTCAAAGGGATAAATATATTTCATCCCCCCAAGAGTGGTAGATGTGGAGTTAAGATGGATATAGGTTGTTTTTTATGATAATGAAGATATTAAATAGACTTAGGAAATTATATTGTAAAAACATCTTAGTCACTTCACAAAATTTAGTAAAAAATACCAATATCTCCATTAATATTGGTTTTTAACTTTTTCGGATTTAACAAAAAAAATTCAAGACAATGAAACCTTATCACTCTTTCTGCATCACCCTCACAGAACATTTCTCACCATTTTTCAAACATTCTCAATATGATATGTTCATGAAAAAGTTTAGGTCTTTGAAAAATAAGCTGGTTTGTACAACCTTTCATCTTCTGTGCTATTCTTAGTTTGTCCTAATGATCTATAGGGGTTGGAGCCACCGCACCATATTTTCCTAAAAGGTGTAGATTGTTCACCAAAAAGGAAATTAATCTACATGGTACAACGCTGTTAAAAAATGCAAGACCTATGAGGGTGGTGAATTATTCTAATAAGCAATTTAGGTTGGGAGAGGCGTAATTAAATTTTATTATTTAATTGAATATTTTCAATTAAAATAATAATAAATCTACATTTATGTATTCATATATTGATTGGAAGGATTCTCACAATGGTCACTTCTTTCAATTAGATCCCCTTCAAGCCTTTGGGATACCTACTACTTTCTTATATAATATTGTTGGGGCTTTCTACTTGTTGCCGTGTTGGGGTAAACAAACTTGATGTGTTTTTTTTTTTTTATCTCGCAGTTGGAGTCTATGTAATAAGAAAGAAATTTGATAACTTGAAAAAAGTGGTAGCTTGACAAAAGTTGTAGAGAAAAGATTAATCTCTCCTACCTTGACAGAACTCGTTGTCAATATAACCACCTACAAGAAATTTGTTGCGGAATATTATCAAAAGTAATAGAAGGATATGAAAGAGTGTACTGTAAGAACCTTGACAAACATGGCCACTGAAACTTGGAACATTGTTTGTAGGAAGAGAAAATTATGTTTCTTTTTTCCAAACATGTATGTTAGTATATTACAGTTTAATGAATATGTTTTCTTATTATCATATATGGTTTCATACTTTAACAAAACATTCACCAAGACTTCACAATGTTTTATTATTCAGTAAAAGATTTTCCAAGATCTTACAAAATTTTATAATTCAGTGAAAGATTCTCCATCACTGTACAAGATAATATAATCTGGTAAGAGATTCTCCAAAAAAATTATATATACATATTATATTATTGATAAAATCGCCTCCCATTTTTCCTATGTATCATGGGGATTAGCCCATTTATTATACATATAAATTTAGGGTGGTTCTTAAAATTTTCCTTGGACCCTACTAATCATGTCCACTCCTTTCACATGTGGTGTTCATCCAATTCCATCACCAATGACCCCATTCGTCTTTGAATGTTCCAATGCACACTGAGTGGAAATGCTGCAAAATGGTATATAGACTAGCCCACCACATCTCATTCCAATTTCATGATTCTTGCTAAAGCATTCCTCTCATATTTTCAGTTACCTCTCTGATATGACACTGGTATAGAGCTCTTGACCTCATTTTGTCAGTCCTTTGTCACCCGTCTGTCTGATCATGTTTAGGAATGGTGTAGAAGGAGGAGAACATGTCATGCCCCACCCTTCGAAGACCATGTCTATCTTGATTGGTTTCTTAGGAGCCTTTTATCACCCATTGGAAAAGATGTTACATCCCATTTTCCTCAAATAGAGGAAGAATCTCTTCAAACCACTATGAGATATGACTTATTTATGTGCAATTCAGTTATGCTTATACTGTCATTCCAGACCTCCCCTGTCCTAGAGGTTCTAATGCATTGGGGGCATCTCACACCGCCGATGGTATCGTTGGATCCATTTAACATACTTCGCCATATACTTAGTAGAGTTATGGCTATCCGCAAGGGGGGCACTAATTCCTCCAATACTAATGCCCCTCCTGCTAGAAACATGTTTTCAGGGCTAGCCAATGCTCAACCTATCTACCAAACTGTTGCTCCTCCACCATCTTATCCCTATGCAAAGCCGAGCGCTCCATCCCATCAAGCATTAGCGCTACAACCTCCCATGCATCCTTAGCCCTAGTAGCCACTACCCCCTCAGGGTCAAGTGTTTGCACAGTAGAGTGTGACCAATCCCCAAAATTCGAAGAAAAAGAATAAGGGGAAAGGTAACAATGGTAACGAGGGTAATCAATGTAATCAACCTAGTGAACTCGAGGGGAACCAGCCTAACACCAAAAACCAGCAACAGGGAAGTGAGTCCAAGTAGAACAAGGCTATTCATATGAACAAGCCTTATGCATGTTGTGGTGTACATGACCATGATACACATGAGTTTCCTCTCTTATGCTAGATGCACCAAATGTGGGAATCTCAATGAACTTCTACAGGTCAACCGCCCATCCAACAATCACATCAGAATCCCATGCCATCTCAACTGGCAGTGCTTACAAATCCTTTCCCTCAACAAGGATGTTTTGTTGCTTAACCTCAACCAGGTCTAACAACCCATCCACCCCAACCTTCTGGTCCTGGTGACTACCAGATCCTCATGATGGATTTTGATAAGGTTAATACCTACAATATCAACCTGCAAACTCAATCGTGTCAATATGACAAGCCATCAACTTCGTTCACAATTGAGTCCAAAACCAAAGCATATATTGAGCCTCTTACGACACCAAATTGTCCTCTACAGATCCCTCAACCTAAACTTGAGGAAATTCCTAAGGTCCCTAAGGGACCATTACACCATAACATGACTTCCAACTGAGCTACCCATACATATAGTATAGTAGACAACTTGGAAAAATCACCTACTGCCATGTCAATGCTAGAAGTCCTCTAGTCATGCCCATCTCAAAAGAAATCTCTACTAACTTCTTTGGGTGTAGTAGATCCTTTCGATGATTGTTTGATTGTCTTCCTAGTTGATACATCAGAACATCCCCCATTACCTTCATCCATTTCTTTCTAGATACCAGTCCAAGTCCATAATGCCATCATCTCCCGATGCATTATTGAAAAAGATACATCCACCTATGTGATGTCCATTGCCATTTGGAAACAACTTAAGTCACCTGAATTGTCCCCATCCACCATCTCTTTGCATGCTTGGAACAGTCACTCCTCCCAGCCTCTCAGCATGTATCATAATCATCTAGTGACTCTTGCGGGTAAGATTGTTCATTTAGACATTGAGGTTATCGATTCCCCTTTAGATTACAACATTATTTTCCATTGTAGTTACACATATGCCATGTCAGCCTTCACAGCTATGGTTTTTCGCAAGATGTGCTTCCCCCATGAAGGGAAGACCATCACCATCGATTAGTTGACATGCTACGAGCTGACATCGGTGACCTCCCCTAAGTCCATTATCTCATCGATGTCTTAAAAATAGTCCCCTACCCCTCTCACCAGTGTTTCAACTAGAGTTTACAAAGATTCCTCATTGTTGGGTTCTTTCCCCGGTCCTTCCCCTCTCATCTTTGAGCCTAGTTATTTGAGTGTTTTCATGTTACAAGCATCAAAAACTTCTCTCAAGCGGTCTGCTACATCTGATCAAAGTAAAACTCCTTAGCACCCTGTTGTTTCCATCTCAATTGAGCCATCAGGATCGACCCCCCAAGGACCTCCTCCATTTGCAGGTGCCTCTCCTATGTTCCCACCAAGAGCTGTTCCTCCAAGTCTCAACCATCAAGGAGTGATTCCGCTAGGACATTACCCTATAGGCTAGATACATTTCTTGTTTCCTCCTCTGGGAATCTTTTTTGTCCTTGTCATGGCTTCGCTAGTCCTCCCTAAAATGACTTTGGGCATCCCAGTATGGTACATTGATCCCCCTGCAAGCACTCTGCATGGTTAGCTAAGACCTTATCATGCTTTGACCCCAGTTCAACTGGTCCCTATGGCCCCTGCCACTGCTCCAATTCCATCACAACCTCAAGGGGAACCCACTCCTATTGTAAAAGCATCTGGATAGGGGGGAAAAGCCAAGAGGAAAGAACCTAAAGATAAGGTTGTTGGGATGGGGTCCATTGGGTCAATTTTAGGGTTAAGATAACCCAAGTTTTGATACATTTTTGTAATTAGTGTAAAGCCTCCATGATTTGTGGATGCAGAGCGTGTAGATGAATATGAGTTAAAGGGGTTTAACCCCTTTTTTTATGTAAAGTTTGAGTCGGTTTTAAGATCCACGCTGGTCCATGGTCCATGATATTGCATGAAAAAGGCTATAAATAGGTGTCTTAGAGAGTCTAGGGTAATAAGTTTGATAAGAATTGATGATGGATAGAAAGTGATAGTGAAGAGAAGTGAGTTGGATAGGAGAAGAAAGGCTCTGTAGTGAGTGTACAAAGGCCAAGGTAGAGCCCATAATTGAGTGTGCAGGCCCCTGTAGCTTAGTGCGAAGGGTATTTTTGAGTCCGTAATCCTGAATTGAAGATCAATAAAGATAGTTTCCGAAGAATTCTTGCATATTTATGTTATTTATGTTAATCATATATACTGTCGATGAATGATGTGTTTTAATAATTATTGGTTGAATGTTGCATGACTCTCTTGAATAATTCTTAATGACATATGCAATGCATGTTTAAGTATTTTCACGAAGACTCGATGCATTCTCTAATGTTTACTAATATCTTAAGTAAATATGCATGAACCCTGATTTAGGACTGATTTTTGATGTGTGTAAGTAGATAGATTAATTGTTAAAGGTCCGCAAAGATAGATCATAGACCTTCACGAAGGTCTGAAAGCTATTTTAACCGAGTTGCAGTAGCATGCCTCAAGAGGTTATTGATCTATGCAAAGGAAAATTTGAGGTGGTAAAAGACATCACACTGGTATTTGGATGTAGAAACTTGGTTCTTGCATCCCCCCATACTGCTTTGGGTAAGACTGCAACCTGCGCTACATAGGTTGTTGCCAAAAGGGCTAGTAGTGTAGGGATTTGTTGGTTGGTACAACCAACTCCGAACCTAGGTCAAGACCCCCTAAACCAACAAATGAATCCATTGTCGGGACTGGGATCTGCTTGAAAGAGACATGTGATGTCACATCAATGGAATTCGACGAAGAAAGAAATTGAAAAGTGGTTGGATCAGAGGATTCATGAATTCATGGCACAAGAAAACAAGAATCTCTGCCTATCAAAAGAAGAGTGGTTGAACACGTATATGTATACAAAGATACATGAGATCTGCTTCTACACCTCCCCCATTGAGTTGTATGAATGGTTGGCTAAATTGACAGATAGCCAAGGAAGGTGGAAGCTCAATAGTCCTATAGTGTGGAATCTAGAGTTAGTGTGACATTAGAAGCTTATGAAAACAAGATTGCATGGGTTGTTGATCATTGGCTCCATTAGGTTCTGGGAGGATTTGTTACAGAGTTTGCAGTAGATACCTCGGTCAACTATAACGAAGTAGAGCGACGATTTTTCAAAGGATCATGAGGTAAGTATTTAAGATATTTGAATACTTGGATTAAAATGATGTTATGTGAAAAATGGGTGATGCCATTTCCTTGATGTTTAGAGCTACGTGAAGTGGAAGACTCTTTATATATCGAGAGAGATCGAGTTCACAATATAGTCCATTGATCAAATATCCTTCGAGCAAACAACAAAGGAGTGGTACAAGCTTCATCGGGAAGTGATGTCTAGCTGATAACGCAAGGTTTTTCGCGAACACATCATCCTTCCACTCTGCCTCTACCTTCGCCTCCACTGCATATAGCTTCGCCCACACCTCCACCTCCACCACCTCTAGTTAACATGGCAAATACAATGAAGTATCGATTTTCAAAGGCATAGGAAGTGAATATATATAGAATTTTTGGTTTGTTGCGAATGTTGTTTAGACAATATAAATAAGGCACAATTGGTTACCACTCTACAGGATCACACACTGACTTGGTATATTAAGTATTGTTCTGATAATCCTCTTGTGTTGCTAGAAGAGACTAGGGAAGCTTTAAACAAGGAGTTTAGTAAGCCTGAGTCTGACTCACAATCAGTAATTGGATTCAAGGAAATCATGATGAGGGTCAATGAGACGCCATGGGAATTAGATCAAGGTTGAAGTGTCATATTCGAGAGGCTAACATGCAACTTACAGATATTCATCATCGTGAATGGCTTATAACTTCGCTTTTCCCCAACTGAGAATTTCTCTGTCACAACAGAAGAAACAAATGCAGATAGAAGCCTTGTAAATCACGATGAGGTTACACACATCACCTATTCAGGATGCCACCTTGGGGGTACAACATATCCACTCTCAATTACAAAATCTACACCTAGAAATACAGAGTTTGAAGAAAGATAAGGAGACTAAATTGTAAATGCACGCAGGGGTCTGGTGTTTAAAGTGCAAGGGCCAAGGGCATGATAAATACCATTGTCTAGTGTATGGGAATTATATTACAGGATGGAGACCAATTCCCCTGAAGCCAGAAGCCCCAACAGGGCCAAGCGCGAGAGCTACGCTATGGTGTGCTATTTGTCAGGTTACTAGACAACATGCGACAGATAACATTCATCTACTTCAAAAGTTGGTCTAGACACCCTAGAAGTTGTTATGTAACTTTTGCAAATCGGTGAGCCACAATGAGCGCCATTGTCCCACTACAAGCTGATGATGGAATGAACACCTACATACTCTATGTAGGAAGAAACTCGGCCTATAGAGTAGGGTGCTAGAGGAGAGCGAGGAGGTTATTAGGGATGAGGACGGGGCCAAGGAGGAGGGCTTAATAGAGGCCATGGTCAAATCATATGCTACAACTACAGAAAGCCAAGGCACTATGTGCAAGAATATCATAATCAAACACAACCATCACGTCAATACTATAACTATTTTGACCATACCATAGAAGAATGCACATTGCTGATAGCTAAAATGCAAAAGAAGAAAGTGTAGCCTTAGTAGTCTACGCAGAACTTATAGATGATGAGAGCTAAGCCCCACAAAGAGGATCAAAGCATGAATATAGTACTGAGAAGTGGAATAATGACTGGCGATGATAAAAGTAAACAAACTAATGAGGACAGATGGGTCTGCAAGGACCAAGAAAGGGAAGTTGGTTTTGATTTGAATCGTGCTAATGAAATGTTTATTGGAGCCAATAAAAGCTTCGTTGAGGCCTCCACCTCAGGAAACCAAGACAAGGTACAAGAAACCAGCGCGCTTGTAGAGGTTGACCGCTTTGTACTCACTATATTTTTGGAAACCTGCATAAAACTGTTGCACAATAGAAAAGTTGTGGAAGGCATGTAAGAATTAATAAACAAGTTCACCAACAAAGAGAAGGTCCCTAATGGACACTAGGTGGTCAAAAATATTGACAAACATAAGGAAAGAATGCGGCACAAGATGAGGCTCACCACACAGATAGGTGATTATCATATGGAGCAAGTCATCATGGAATTGGTGTTTGATGCGAACGTATTTCCAAAATAGATATGGGAAAGGATGGAGAGACATGCACTGCAGTGGTCTCCGATTTAGCTCAAATGGCGAACCAATAGAAAATCATCCCCATGGGATGATTATATGGAGTAATTGTTTATATAGAAGGGGCGAGCGCCATGGCCGATTTTGAGGTCATAGAGATCGTTGATGAAAGTAATCCATACCCCACACTCTTGGGAATTTACTGGGATATTGAAATGAATGGGGTCATTAATCTGAAGAAGAGAACAATGTCGTTTGAAAGAAAATCACTTCGGGTTGTAGTACTATTGGACCCTGCAAAAAGGGTGCCCTATACTAAACCAATCCATGATTATGAAGAAAATGATGATGAACTGGACCAAATCTACAAAATAACAACGCGATACCAGGACTGGATCAATCTGACTATAGATGGATGGATTGCATGGGACCGAGAGAGTTCCTGCACCTTTGATTCTGATGAAGAGTTGGAGCATTGGAAGAATCACTTACATGAAGTATCCACACTACGATGCAATATGATGACGAATTCGCTGCGTGTGTCTCATCGGAGGTAATAAAATTACCCTATTATGATGGTTTAACTAACGTAGATAATTTTTTGGATGAATTTGAGTGCAAATTCCTTGAGGATCATCGCCTCCATGTGTTAGACTTAGCCCTATGCACTACGCCTACACGATGGTGGGGTATGTATAAGGATATTTTTCATGAGTGGCACAATTACAAAAATATGATGAGGTTATAGTTTGGGTGTCCTAATACTAGATTAATTGAGAAATATAATGGAATGGATGATCCGCGTGATCACGTAGTGAAATGGGCTAAAGCTTGGGGAAAAAAATCCCAACCAAAGTGGGTATACATATTTTTCCACACTTTGGACATGATTCCCATGAATTGGTATCTAGAAACAGAGCTCTGTCATCGCACTGCAAAATGGGATATTTTAAGGGAAGGATTCTTATTGACCTTCAGCTTTGAGGGCGATTTCGCAAGCATCGATGAATCCATATAGGAGATTAAATTGGTTGTCTTCATAACATTGCAAGAACCTATGGAGTGGACCCACCCAGATTGGAGAACCCAGCTGCGCCATGCAATGGAATTCTATAATTTGACCGCTGAAGAGGAGGTTGAAGATCCAAGAAACAATAATATTCCAAAGGTAGAAGGGCATCGTGAAGTCGAAGGCCCACAAATAGACAACCCGGAAATCATCTTTCCGTTGAAGACAAAGTAAGTAAACATTGGTATTGAAGCAAAGCCAAAGTAGGTGAAGATTAGAGACTATTGAGATGACACTACCATGGATAAAGTTACTGATTTACTCCACAAGTACCATGATCTATTCCCTACAAAGATTTCAGATCTGAAGGGCATAGTTGGCAAATTGGGCATTATGAAGATCACTTTGAAGCCAGACGAGAAGCCTATTAAATAATGGTCTTATTGCTTTAATACTAAATACAAGGAAAAGGTTCGCCTATAGCTTTATCAGATGCTGGAGGCAGGAATCATAGAACTGGGTGAAGAATCTAATTGGGTGAGCCCGATGGTGGTTTAGGAGAAGAAACAAAAGGGTGAGATAAGGATTTGTGTAGATCTATAGAAGCTTAATGATGTGTGTGTCCATGACCCATTCCCAATGCCATTTACAGATGAAGCATTAGACAATTTTGGAGGGCAGGAGGCCTACTCATTCACTGATAGGTTTTCGGGGCATCATCAGATTAAGATCGCGACTAAGGATAGGAGGAAAACGACCTTCACGATGGATTATTTATTTATTTATTTATTTTATTCATGCACCGGTGATATTTTCCTGTGTAGTCATAGTAGCGTTCAAGGATTTTATTCATAAATTCCTATAAGTATACTTTGATGACTAGACGATGCTTGGATTAGTAAAGCACCATGTAGGAAGCTTGCACCTGATCTTGGATACGTGTCGCAGATACCAGATCACGTTGAACCTAAAGAAATGTATATTCTATGTTCCCTTTGGAATCTTGCTAGGTCACGTGGTATGCATGCAAGGATTGATGGTGGACCCTGTGAATATTCGAGTACTTGTGAATTTGGAGGCCCCTAGGAACATCAAGTAGCTGCATGCAACGTTGGGAAATACAAGATATTATAGAAAATTTATCAAAGTATATACTCCGATTACCACGCCCATGGAGAAACTACTGAAGAAGGAAACCACATTTTATTGGGATGAAGAATATCATCACTTTTTAGATGTATTGAAATAAAAGATGGTCACTACGCCGGTCTTGGTATTTCCTGATTGGAAGAAGGAGTTTCACGTACATGTGGATGCCTATTGCATTGCATTGCATGCAGTGTTAACACATGTTGCTGAAGGAGAAATGGATCATCCTATAGCCTTCACCAATAGGAAATTATCGAAGGATAAGAAGAATTATTCTATGGCTAGATACAAAGGGTTGGCCATGGTGTATACGTTGCAAAAATTCAGGCACTATCTGTTAGGAGGGCATTTCAAAATGTACACAGATCATTCTAGCTTGAAATACTTGCTCAATAAACCTGTGTTGGTGGGGAATATCTACAGATGATTTCTAATATTCCAAGAGTATGACTTTGACGTAATTGTGAAGCCAACGAGGTTAAATGTAGGACCTAACCATCTATTGCAAATCGAAACAGGTGAAGAACCCAATAATCTGGAGGAAGGGTTGCCAGATATGCATCTCTTTGCGATGTGCATAGAAGATAATCATTTTGTATATATTATTCACTTCTTGACTAAAAGGATGGAACCGAAAGGATATACAAGTCAACAAAAGAAGGAACTAGTAGTAAGCGCGGAAGATTTTTCAGTTATTGCACGACATTTGTATAACATGGGTGTTGCTGAAATATTGCGAAGATATGTGCCAGATTTTGAGAGGGATAGCATTCTCATTGAAACTCATGGGGGAGCTGTGGGAGGTTTTTATGCAGGTAAGGCAACTGCGCAAAATATTTTGAGCACAGGTCTATGGTGGCCAATGCTTCACAAGGATTCCAAGGCATATTGTAAGGCATGCGATGCATGTCATAGAATGGGCAGACCATCGCAAAGATATGAGTTGCCACTACATCCTCAAGTATCTTTTCAACCCTTTGAGAAGTGGGCAATTGATTTTGTTGGGCTAACTTAGCCTCCAGGAAAGAAAACAAGTGTGTGTTATATCATAATGCGACAAAATATCTAACCAGAGGGGCAGAAGTACAACGGGTTAAGGATTGTATAGGGGCAATGGAAGCAAGTATTTTGTTTGAATATGTTTTAACCAGATTTGGCTACTTGAAAGTGTTGATGAGTGACAGAGGTATGCACTTTTGGAACGAAATCATTAGCACATTTACTGAAGAATTCCAAGTATACCATCAAAAGAGTACACCATAACACGCACAGGCCAATGGAACTGTTGAAGCGTTCAATAAGATTTTGGAAAATGCATTGAAAACGATCTACAATGCATAGTGAAATGACTGGGATGTGTGAGTGTCTACAGTACTAGGGGCTTATAGGACTACTTGTAAGAAGATGATAGGGAAAACGTTGTTCAGATTGGTATATTGGGTAGAATTTGTCATGCTGATGGAGTATACTGTGCCTAGTATGTGCATAGAAGCTCCCATAGGTATGGTATATCACGAGGCCTTAGAGGAACGGCTCGCGCAACTGATGGAACCTGAAGAGGATTGATTTTTGACAAGATTTCATTAAAAAGTATAGAAGGAACATGAAATAACATGGCATGATTTCCACATCAAGCTTCACACATTCAAGATAAACGATCTTGTCTTGTTATATGATAGTAAATTCCCCAAATTTCTGGGTAAATTCTAGATGCATTGGCTAGGGACATTTATCATCAAATAAATTATGGATGGAGGCATAGTTCATCTCGCAAAGCTGAATGGGGAACCTTTTCGAGGGAAAGTGAATGGGAGTAAGTTGAAATTATATACAGGGGATCCTGCACAATGAATATATGGTGTTAGGATAGTCTTAGTGCTCCAAGCAGTTGCAAGGGAGCACGGGACTATAAACTACACTGCCCAGTTTGGAGGGCAATCCAGTGAGCAGGCTCCACGAAAAGTGACGAAGTTGCAACCTATGAAGCTACGTAAAGAAAGTTGTGCCATGGAGGGAAGTTCCACGTCGTACATCAAAAAAGTGACCGTTGGAGTCATTGTTCATGAATTGACGGTCAAAATATCGTTAAGGGGAGTGGGATTGTGACATTTAAGGCAAATATATTTGAAGATCTGCCACCAAAACAACATTGATTGTCAGAAATTGGGGGGAGCGGTCGGATTTGAATTCAAAACTCCCTATAAATTACGCATTCCAATCCAACAGAGAACACTTTGCGCTCTCAGAATTGTCAGTGAAATTCATTGTCTGTCGCCTATGAACCGATCGGCTTATGAAGATTTAGTCACGAGCCCCACATTTTTTTTGGTTGTCTAAGCTAAAACAAAAGTTTATTCTAGAGAAGTTTCTTGCCCCCAATCCTACAGAAACTATGAGTACTGGCGATGTTGCCTCTGAGGAAGTTGCCCCAGAATTTGTATGTATGGAAGCTTCAACTCCTGTGCCTATGGCATTGAGGTCACCTAGACCGAAGCCTACCTTTACCAGAGAAACCCAAAAAACTAAATGGAATAAGGACAAGAAAAAGAATTCGGTGTTGGTGCGTACATCCCACAAGAAGCATATTGAAACCCAAAAACAGAAGAGAGATAAGCACCCAGAGAAAGTAGTCGACCTAGAGGCGGAAGAAGGCTAGGGAATAGAAGACATTGATGCTGAAGGAGCGGAGCCCATAACCAACCCCCATGAGTATATCTCTCTGTGGAAGGGAAAATGAAGGTCACGAAGGACCCTGCTTCTGAGAAGTTCACCATTTCGATGCCTCTACTACCTGAGCGGGTTCCTTTTGAAGGTTCGTGGCTTGCGCAGATCCCATTGTTGAAAATGAAGGATTGGGACCTTGTAGATCACGATATGTTTCCCCACTTGGCGACATATAAGTATATGAAAAGGGTTTATTATGGAGAATTATGTGGGACAACATTAGAGATGGAGGAATGGGTCCGGGTTGTGGAGCACTCAGGGTTACTCAATCTGCTGTGGGTACCCCATTATCACCACACCCCCAGTAACACAATATGTGTGCGCCAACTACTCACTTTGGTGCATAATGGGTGTCTATCGCTAGGAGGGCCTGTACCAATAAGAAATTTTCTTATTCATAGAATCACGCACCTACCTTATAAGGGCGCGAACCCGAACAAGGAATTTGGTAGAAAGACGGGGGAAAATGACCTCGTAGAATGATTGGAAAGAGATTACAACCTCGTGAAGAAGTCATGAGGGTATTCAATTCTATATATAATCGACCTAACAGTTCAATTTGCCACCCAGATCTTAGTAGGGAAGGTGATGAGGAAATGTCATGTAGATGAAGTTCTGGCGCCTATAGTTTCCATGGCTGTACAATGCACGAAGGGTGTACAACTTAACTAGTCAAGATATCTTTGTTAGGAGTTCCTAGAAAATTTTCAAGAGGCCCAAGATGAAACCAAGTCATTCCACTATGTGTGGTTATTGTTGTCCATTGTGTTAGTTGCATGGAAACTGCTAGAAGATAGCTAGTTTCCTCCACTTAAGGAAGGATTGTCAGAGACTGCACAATTTGCTTTCTTATGGTCTACCAAGGATACTATGTGGATCTTGGAGATGAAGATGTTTTGGGTCATCATGGAGTTGGATCTCTACATGGCCATTAATCATTGTCTGAGGTTGTCCCCAACCTTGCTCACATAGTTTTCAGATTACACGAAATTCAAGGCTGACTTCCACCGAGTATACATCCAAGCACGAAAGGATCTAGAGCAAAAATGGAATGGCTTGCTATATTTGGTGATAGAAAGAGATGCACAGTAGGTGGTAGAAAAATGGCTTTTAGAGTGGCACGCCCCGTCAGATTTAGCTGTGGGACCAAGCATAGCTGCAGAAAGTTCTGCTGCATAGAAAAGGAAAGAGGCAGCTAAGCAGGCTGTGCATAACCTAGTTGCACAGAAAAAGAAGGAAGCCACTGAAAAGGCTCGTGTGCAGCAAGAACGTGCTACCAAGGAGTAGGCGGAATAGTAACAACGTGAGTCAAAAAGAGGTGACAAGTGACATTCACTGGAGACGGAGGATGAGGACCTTTTAGGGAAAGGTGCCAGAGGAGATGAGGGGCAGAGCACCCCATTCATTCTAAAGAAACGTGGCAAGGAGCAGTAAGAAGGCATAAGGAAGAAGAAGAAATCGGATAATTCACAGGCTCATCTCATGGTCTTAACAGAAGGCGATCTCGATGAGATCAGGGATAAAATCAGGGATACCACAACTGAAGTGCTACAATAGTTTGAGTATCAATACATGTAGATGCCGGGAAGCATCCAAAAGGATCTACGCAAGCTGCCGATCCAAGCAAGTAGAATATAGGTGGGCACCAGACAAGCAAGCACAAAGCAAGTGAGCATGGAACTTGGGACAAGCTAAGCAGTAGAGTTAGTAAGGACCCTTTACCTCTGCACTATAACATTGGCAGAAGAGTCCTTTCACGCAGAGACCATCGATGATCACATTATCTTGAGTAAAATCAAGAACATTGGGTTGAATATAGCGGCGATATATAATGAGACCCTCCACTCGCTGCATGTAGGGGTGGTAGATGAATTGAGAGCTAGGGAGCAGTGCACCTTCAACCTTATCAATGAGTACAAAGTGAAAAATGAGCAAATGTTCTCTGAAGAGATGCAGGCTTTGAAGGAAAACAAGGCACTTTAGATGCGCAGTCCCAGCCTGGATTCAACAGTAGCAGAGGCATGCGAGACAGTGCCTGAACTTCACATCCTGGAGGATTCACAACTAGAAGCAGATCAGAAAACTAGCCGCTGGTGTGCATGAAGCTAAAGAAGAGGTTGGTCGAGTCAAGTTTTAGCTCAAGATTAAGATCTTAGAGTTTCATTCAAAGTTACATCCCATGACTCCACCTAAGGTCTAGGAGCAGCATGAGGCCACGATAAAGGAAGGTATGTCTACCTTGGTTGCCACAGTCACTGACTATACAACCTTGTTCAAGCAAGCTATGGAGATAATGACTAATTTGCAGGAGGATATGAACCTGTAGACACTAAACACAAAGGTCAGGGAGCTTTAGTGACAATATGATGAAGTTAGGGCAACTACATTTTCCATAGCGCTAGTGCAACAGCTAGCCAAATTACAGGAGGGAAAGAAGCTCATAACACAGGTAGAGGAAGAACATAAAAAGGAGGCCTTGCTAAAGGCCACGTTGCAGCCATGGTTGGAGGAAGCTTATCTAGTCATGACAATGAGGCTGGCTATAAAAGGACCAACCATGAAAGAATTGGTCAACGAAGTTAAGTAGGCAGCAACTCAGAGCACTATTAAAGTCGTAGTGATCTAGGTGGAGTTGGGGGAACTTCACAGTAAGATCATCGCGCCAGTAGAGTGACTTGAGGGCAAGTCACGATCTTTGTGTTGGGGGCCTATTGAGATGGGGTCCCCTAGGTCAGTTTTGGGGTAAAGATAACCCAAGTTCTCATACATTTTTGTAATTAATGTAAAGTCTCTACACTTTTTGGATGCAGAGTGCGTAGATGATTAAGAGTCAAAGGGGTTTATCCCCTCGTTTTATGTAAAGTTTGAGTCATTTTGGAGATACACCCATGGTTCGCAGAATATGGTATTGTATGAAAAATTCTATTAGTAGGTGTGTCTTAAAGAGTCTAAGGCAATAAGTTTGATAAGAATTTATGATGGATAGGAAGTGACAACGAAGTGAAGTGGGTCATATAGGAGAAGAAAGGCTCTGTAGCTGAGTGCAGAGAGGCTTAGGTAGAGTCTACAGCTAAGTGCACGGACCCCTGTAGCTGAGTGTGCAGGGTAGTTTTGAGTCTATAATCCTGAATTGAAGATCAATAAAGACGTTTTCCGAAGAATTCTTGCATATTTATGTTATTTCTATTATTTCTATATATTGTTGATGAATGATGTGTTTTATTAATTATTTGTTGAATGTTGCATAATTCTCTTGAAAAAGTGTTACTGATGTATGCAATGCACGTTTAAGTATTTTTGTGAAGACTCTGATGCATTCTCTGATGTTTACTAATAACTTAATTAAATCTGTGTGAACCCTAATTTAGGACTACTTTCTGATGCGCGTAAGTAGACAAATTAATTGTTAAAGGTCTGCAAAGATTGATCATAGACCTTAATGGAGGTTTGAAGGCTATTTTAACAGAGTTGTACCAGCATGCCCTAAGAGGTTATTGATCTACCAAAAGGTAGATATAAGGTGCTAAAAGACATCATACTAGTCTCTAGATGCAGAAAATTGGTTCTTGCATCCCCCCATACTGCTTTGGGTGAGACTGCAACCTACATTACGCGTTTTGTTGTCGAAAGGGCCAGTAGTGTAGGTATTTTTTGGTTGGCACAACTAACTATGAACTTGGGTCAAGACCCCATAAGCCAACAAAGGCTCCCAAAGCTCCTCCACCACCAAAGGCCCCAAAGCCATCACCTTCGTGCACTTTGTGTAAATTTTTTGGGAATGCCACCAATAATTGTATTGAAATTTCTCATCTCAAACTTTTGGTTCATGAAACATTCCCTGAGTCAAATATCTCTAAGGTCCAAATTACCTTAATGGGACCAGCTAAGAAACTTAGAACATTTTGCACAAATCACCCTCTTTCCTTGTGTGATCATCATGGTCACTATTCCCATTGTTTCCCTCATCTCGACGAATTTTGTGATTTCCTTGAGGTGCATCACGAATACGAGACCACGCATAGCGGATCACCTACTCCTCTACCGATGGATTTTGGTACCACTAGTAAACCAGAACAGGGGGACTTTGGTTCCACCATCATGATCCCTCCCCCTAATGTCAAGATGACGGAATCCACAGGCCATATCCTTTACCTGTCATAATCCTTGAGTTCCTTGTGCAGGTAAACCTTTCTGGGCTTTCTGCGTGCAGTTCTTTCGAACCTATTTTGGTAGAATCCCATGTCTCAACATTGGTAGACTTTCCATCTACTAACTCATCGTCTGCCACTCTAGATGATGCGTATGTGAACCTTATTTATTAGGACAATGCACGAGGTACCTCCACTGCATCATGTTGTCAGTCTTCCTTCAGTCTACCCATCTTCCATTTTGATGAGGAAATCATGGAAGCTATGTCTACCCCTGATTATCCTTGGGATGATATGCACCATCGTGCGTACTTCCTTCCATATTTGGAGTCCACCACTCTAAATACATCTAGTACACCCATAGCATACTTGTGGGCACATAGGACCCTACATCTCCTTATCATCCTTTAGAGGATCTCATGTCATGTTGGGCATAAATTCTTCAATCCATTTTTTGAGCACTCAAAACATAATGACACACCACAAACTCCTCCAGCGAGGGGGCATCATTCCCACCTTTTCATACCAGATCAGTCCCCTTTATCACATATATTTGCGGGTAGTTTCCCATGCTTGGGGGTATGATGGTTTTCCCCTGGTCATGTTCTCAATTGATTAACATGAGTCTTAACCTAGATCCCACTGAATCTAAGTGTGGTCGATTATCCTTCCATTCCTTGGATAATTTGTCCTACCGACCTCTCCGGTGTGCCATATTGACATCGCCTATCGTAAACATTTGATACCATATCTTTAAATATTCTACTCTATGTTATACCACATTTCCCACATAGTCCCCATGTTTGACTTAGTGGGTGAGGATGATTATAGACCTCCTCTAGTAGTTCATTCTCTTTTTTGTCTTCCCTTAATTATTCGCTAGGAACCGTCGTTCCAAGAAGCATTAAGGCCATCCTTAGACAAGTCAGGCCACTTGCCTGAAAGTCATAGATCTAGATATTGATGGTCAATTTGTTTGCTATGATCTTCACAAGTTTTAGGGCATTCTCCTCCTCTCAAATTAGAGGGAAAATTCCCTTTTATAGAAAAACCCATAGTTTTTTTGTCACCCATTGCGACCAAACCACAGCTCAGTTTGATGTATCATTAGCACCATTGGAAATAAATCACTGAGTATTATATTGGGTCTCTATTAGTTTTTGATGATTTGACACTTCAACAGGAAGCCATTTTCCAGGAAGGGTCACTTCATCGCCTCTCAAAATCGAATTTCTTCATATACGACACTTGTACCTTTGGGACCACCTTCCCTTAATGATTTTTGTCTCCCGTGTCAATTTTCATCATGAGTAGCGATCATTTACTCATGTTTTCATGGTCCCCACCGGGTCTATTATGTGTGGCAACATCATCAAGTCACCCTTTTTTAGAGCATCCGCGATGAGTCACCCTTGCATCCGTGGAGTCTATTTCATATCCCATTATATCATGTCATAGTATTCCATTCATATTTTCATACTGTTCATTATGTGTTGCCCATTTTGGCCTCCAGTCATACTATCCCCCACCCCCTCCGAAGTCGAGTCAGTCATTGCCAAGTCAACCATGCACTTTATGCTCTAACTAGGGAAGTAATATGTTTGTCCCTCAGTCCCTTTTCCTCCATTTTCCTTGGTGTCAATCCATCAGTCGCATTACTATTTTCCCTTGTGCCTTAGTTAAGGATCCTCATTGCCTCACCTATAGCGGGCCCTATTCTATCGACATCAACTAATTTATTCCAGAAGAATGTCCTAGAGGGTGGTGTATCTTAGTTCCAGCTTCCATTCTTTTTTGGTACCTCAGATCGAGTAGAGGGACTCATTATTTCCCTTCGACTTGGTTGTTTCATGCTCCTGATTCATACACTTGATGGTCCAGTGATGTAGCGGATTGTACCAGTGATTCCCGAGTGTGCATGAGATGTTTCAAACCTCACGAATGGGTGGCCCTTTAGGTAGCCTCCCACATGCCTTGATGCCTTCATATTATGCTACAGCCTCAGATGAAGTTCCACAAAATTGATGGGTTTGGTTTCTACCAATCAAAGTGTTCATAGCATGCACGTCTCCTTTAGATGATCCATTCAGTTTTGCAGATCCCTTCCCTATTCAGCAGGGTTCTTTGGTTGTTCTACCCTCCCTCCCACCCATTTTTTTGAGGGAAGCGCCATTATATCTCATGTACTCAGATATTATTTTATTCAGTCCCGGCTCATGTTTTGCTAGGTGCATTATGTATATGGGACACATGGTATTATTTTATAGCTCAGTTATGCCAACATGTCATGTACCATTCAACATGCACTGCATTGCTTAGTTTTATGTTTTTGAGCACATCATTATTTTTGTACTAAGTTATCTCGGTGGGTATAGGTATGCCTTCCCCACCTCACTGAGATCCGGTACCACAACATAAACGGAGACTTGCATTGGTCTTGCCTCCTCTGTCCCTATCCTCTTTCGCTTCAACTCTATTGGTCTCTCTCTCTCTCTCTGACTCCACTTTGTTGTCTAGTGATTGTGTCTTTACAACATACTTCGGCCATACGTTTT
Source organism: Pinus taeda (assembly GCA_000404065.3). Taxonomy (NCBI): domain Eukaryota; kingdom Viridiplantae; phylum Streptophyta; class Pinopsida; order Pinales; family Pinaceae; genus Pinus; species Pinus taeda. The sequence continues at coordinate 147,773 of APFE031602800.1, forward strand.
ACTCCTAACACTCGTACATTGTGGGTAAATCTGTTATCACAAAGAAAAATGATCATATAGCCTAATTTACTAGATGGATTGAAGTACACCATGTAAGGCCAGTTTTACCATAGTAAAATTTCTTTTACTATGATAAATTACTTAATAAACCACATTTGTTAAGTTGTTTATAATTAAACCCATGAAGACTAATTAAATAAATCACTATTTATTTAATTTTCTTCTAGGAATAATTAATTAAACCATTGATTAATTAATATTCCTTATCATATTTGACCCACTTATGAAAAATAAACAGATAAATTTTTCTCTAGGAATAATCAGTTAATCACTAATTAATTATTATTCCTTGTCAAGTTTGACTAAATCCCTTAGGAATAATTAAATAAATAATTATTTGTTTATTATTCTTTAACCATATTTCTTGAGATGATAAATAAATCGTTTATTTATTTATTATTTCTAAATAAGAGTTTAAATACTTTATCCCTCCTAATCAAATATAATAAAATATTCCAAGTGGTTATTCCTAGAATGGGGCTAATAATATTTTATTATTTCTCATTATTCGAGGATAACTCAATATTTTGTTATAAATAGAAGCATTTTCCATTCAATATTCACATTTGATTATTTTCATTGTTGCACTCACTACTGTAACTCTAATTATTATCACTGTTGCACACCACTTTTCTTTCCATTTGAGTTCCCATTGAGCTCAAACTTTTTATTTTCCGGGTTTACACATTATAGAGGAGAGAGACTCTACACAAGCTAAAGATGTTTGAGGATAGGCAAGAACCCATCCCATAGAGGGGACTGGTAACATTTATTTGTTCCCTTCATAGGTGCTATTTAATAAAATCTATTCTTTGTATATCTGGTTTCCATTTGATTATTGGAGTTACCCAAATTTATTACTATTTCATTTTGTTGTTTAACTATGATTGTGGCATAGATCATGACTTTGGCAAGTTTTGTTTCTATCATTTGCTACAGATATACAATGCTTAGTAGCCATTTATATTGTTGAGATTGTTTTCCATCCACAGTATTAGGTGATTTCTTTCCATATACCTTTGAGAAGAAAACACTATAACACTTATGGCTTCAAGTCTGTCTACTGGTGCAAATGTTTCTTCAAAGTCTATACCTTCTTGTTGAGCATAACATTTACAAACAAGTCTAGCTTTGTTCCTAAATACCTCTCCATTTTCATTCAACTTATTTTTGAATATCCATTGTGTCCCAATAACATTTTTATCATGAGGTCTTTAAACCAATTCCCAAGTATCATTCTTTTCAATTTGATCAAGTTCTTCATTCATGGCCTTAAGCAAACATTCATCTTTACTAGCTTGATTTACATTTTTTGGTTTAATGGTGGATAATAAAGCTAGATAACTAGGAGATCCTACAAGGGTTCTTCTTGCTTGTACATCAGATTCCCTTTCGCTTAGAATTTGAGTTTCTGGACGATTCTTTTGAACATACCTGGATGGAGCCTTTTATTTGTCTCATGTGTATTCTTATATTGCTTCATTAGTTTGTTCTTATATATCATTGTGATTTGATGTGGGAAAGCATTCATCATCATCATCCTCTTTTGTTGATGTTACCTTTCTGGTATCTGTGCATGCTTCAACAGTCACAACATCAATAGATTCAACAATTTTCTGAAGTCTCTTATTGTTACATTGTATACTTTTCTTCTAGATGAGTAACCAAGAAGTATTCCTTCATCTGCTACAGCTTCAAACTTACCAAGTTTTTCATCATTACTTTTTATGAATCATTTGCTTCCAAAAAATATAAAATGATTTATAGTGGGAGGCTTACCATACCAAAGTTCATATGGAGTTTTATCACTATTCACATGAACATGAGCCTTGTTGAGAATATTTACTATGGTATGTGCAGATTCACCCCAAAAGGTGTTAGGAGTTCCAGACTCATCAAGCATAGCACGAGCCATTTGTTGAACAATTCTATTCATTCTTTTTGCCATACCATTTTGTTGAGGAGTTTTAGCTACATAAAATTGTCTTTTTATGCCATGTTCACAGAAATCAAATAATTCATCTTATATGTATTCTCCTCGGTTAGATCTAAGACATTTTATTTTTATATCTAATTCATTTTCAACTAATGCTTTGAATAATTTAAATTTATGAAATGCTTCATCTTTGTGTTTCAATAAATGGATCCAACACATTCTAGAAAAGTCATCAATGAATAAGATATAGTATTGTTCTCCATGAGGTGACTTTTTCCTTATTGGTCCACACAAATCAATATGTATAAGTTCAAGAGGCTTATTTGTTGATCCTTATTTAGCATTGAATTGAAGCATTGAATCTAACTTGGTTAAGTAAATTGATCCATTCAATTGATCCAATAATTCATCAACGACAGGAATGGGAAACTTATATTTAATAGTGAACTTGTTGAGCTCCCTATAATCTGGACACATGTGCCATGATCCATCCTTCTTGTGCACCAATACTATTGGAGTAGGGAAATAAATTTGGCTAGGTTGAATTATACCAGCCTCAAGCATTTTTGCAACCATACGTTCAATTTCACTCTTTTGGGCATAGGGATATCTGTATGGCCTAATGTTAGGAGGAACACTTCTTGGAATCAAATGAATAGCGTGATCATGATCATGAATAGGTGGGAGACCTTTGGGAGTCTCAAATACCCTGGACTGATTGTCCAAGATTTTTTGGAGATCTGGAGCAATAGATGATTTCGATGTGGAAACATCTAGCGAACATAATTGTGCAATTACACCTCATTGTACCTTTTTTATAAGCTTTGTCATACCATTAGAGCTTATTATATTTCTTAGTTTCCCTGCAATACCCCTCAATTCAACTTCCTTTCCTTCTGCATAAAATTTCATGAAACGTTCTTGAAATTTAAAAGCTATTGTACCCAAGGATTGTAGCCATTGGACTCCTAGTACAACATGAGCACCTCCCATTGGAATGGAAAGCATTGGGCTTTTCAATACATATCCTCCCATGGATAGCTTGATATTATGGCACTTTCCAGAGCAATTTATCGTTCCTCCATTTGCAACCATCACTTGACACTCTGTTGCTGGATATGGGAAGCAATTCAATTCTTTTGCTATCTTACAATGAATAAAATTGTGGGTACTTCTTGAATCGATCAACACTATTACCTTTTTCTTCTTGATTTGTCCTTCTATCTTGATGGTTTGAGGAGTGGTAATTATAGCCAATGCATTACAAGATATGGTCGGATTCATTTCTTCTTTATCTAGGCTTGTTCCTGGAGTATATCCTCTTCCTTTGACCTTTCTTGCTCCTTTTCTTCTTCGTCTTCACAATCTATGTAGAATAATTTCTTCTCAGCACACTTATGACCTTTACTATATTTGCTATCACAACTGTAACAAAGCCCTTCTGCTCTTTTTTCTTCCAATTGTTGTGGTGTCAACCTTATATGTTGTGGAAGGCTAGGGGTAACAAAACTTCCATCTTTATAGTTGTGACTGGTATGCTTCCTGGTTGCCATAATTTTCGTTTCCATTTTTCTTGCTAACCTGAATGCCTTCTCTAATGAATCAGGTTCCCAAAGGCGAACATCATGTTGGATATTATCCTTTAAAGTCCCTATGAACACATCAATCCTATGCTCCTCTAGAATATTTTTTCCCTTATGTTCAATTTTTGGAACTCCTCAATGTGCTTCATTATTGAACCCTTTTGTTTGAGACTTATCAATTGGCTAAAAAAAGTGTTGCTTTTTGTATCCTCATAATGTGCTGTTAATTCTTCCGTAAAAATTGCCCAAGTGATAATTTGTTTACAAGAGAAAAGCCATTGGTACCATACAAACTGATTTGGTTCCAAATATAAAGTTGCAATACATACGTTTTGTGTGTTTTTCACATTATCGAGATCGAAAAATTGCTCCATCTGTAATATCCATGTTGCGGGATCCTTGCCATCAAACCTCCTCATATCGATTTTTGGAATATGGTGGGTATTCTATCCAACATTAGAGTTTATGGTATCATGATTAACATTTATTTTGTTCTCATCATGAGTTTCCTTCACTACCCTTTCACCATTAGTGACCATTTCTTGTAGCAACTTATTCATATTTATCTTCAATTATTCCATCTTATCATCCATGCCATCCATTTTAGCGTCCATGCTATTTATCTTAGCTTCCATGCCATCCATCTTAGCTTCTACGCCTTTCTTTAAACAATCCATGTTAGCTTCTACACCTTTCTTTAAACCATCCATCTTAACTTCTACATCTTTCTTTAAACCATCCATCTTAGATTCTATTACATTTTGTGCAAGTGACACTTGTTGCACTTGGTCTCATAATTTTGATATATCATGTTTCATTTCTTCCTCTTCTTCATCAGTCATGCTAGAGATTTCAGGTTGCTTACTAGGTGTTTGCATTTTCTTTCCTTGGGGTATCAATTACCGATAATAATGATTTACTATGCCCCTTGAATTCCTTCAAACTAATTTTTCAAACCAAGCTTATGCAAAAAATAAAAAAAACTACACACCTTTTTTCACTTTGTAGGAGCTTGATATTGAATCTGATGTATCTCTGTAATTTTGGATCATCGAGTTCTAAAATTGTGATCTGTAGTAGCCCTCTACGTCCTCTTTCGAATGCCACTATTTTGATCCAAATTTCATTCTCCAAGGAAGAGTTATGCACAATCTCCCAAGATCAACTCATTATAGACCTTTCCAGAAGAGTGAACTCGCATGAAGTGCCGCGAGTCACTATTTCGACCTTTGGCTCTGAAAAATATATAAAAGAAACTAAAGTCTGTCCTCTTTATGTACCTTCTTACAAAATTTCAATCCGATTCTCAGAGAGAAAGTTATGATGATTTTCCCTAGGTCACCTGTTTGGTATGTAATTTAGGAATTTGCAAAAAGACCAACTTCCTCAGATCATATCTCCATAAATATAGTGCTAAAAGCTCTAAAATTCAGATCTGAGGTTTAGTAAAATTTCGTATCAAATGGGTTTTGTTTTTCGCTTCTGAAACATCATAGAAAAAAGTTATAACAAAAATGCCACAATCGCCTATTTGGAGCAGCGAAACCCTAGAATCCAAAGCTCTGATACCGAATGTTATGAAACCAGCTCACAAAAAGATAGAAAAGATAGATGAACACCTTAGAAATAAGCCTCTTTGAGGGGGAAACCTCCTTTACATTACACAAATGAACAATTCTGAGATGATTAAAATGACAAAACCTCCTTTCTATATATAGGAGTCTAACGGGTCACAATATAACTGAGCCGACCTAACAATAATAATATAAAGGCACAAAAAGAGCAATAAATGGATTCTATGGGGCACAGTAATAACATTATGGGGACTATAGGGGCACAACAATATTAATAAGGGATATAACTACAATATAAATAGGGGCATCACTAGTATTATAGGGACCTAACATGATGGTTTTGAATGAAACACATTGAGCAAGCTTATGACCAAAACTATGACACTAGAAACATTGTCCATTAAAGAAGAAATTTCTATGATCATAGAATCTTCTGGTGTTTTCTACCTTTTTACTGGTGCTTCTGTTGTTTTTCATCCTTGGATTAGAGTGAACATGATTTCCCTGTGGAATTACTTTATTCTTTTGTTGGGGACTGAAGCCTTGCTGACTAATTTTTGCCGCATTTAGATAACTTTCGGTGGTGGCTGAAGACTTTTCCATTTGAGATGTTTCTCCAATGTATCCAAGACCTATATTCATAAGAGGAGAGCATTGTACCTTGATAATTTCATCTAAGGTTTCAGATCCTTTGGAAAATCTAATATTCATAGTTTTATTTTCTCAAGTTCCTTTCTTAGACTTACTACTTCACATTCTAACTTCTCATTATGCTTTTCCTTTTCTATGAGTTGATGCTTCAATGTAGCTATGGCTACTTTTTTCTCTTTCAAGCAAATTTTGAGTTGAGTAATTTCTTCAAAGAAATATGTTTCCTCTAAAACATCCACAATTTTATCATTAGAATCATTATATTTTTCTCAAAAGCCATGAGTAATTTAAGATCTTGATCAGATTCTTCTTCTTCACTATTTGACATGTCATCACTATCTTCATGATTATAATAAATTCTTCTATCGTCAAAACGTTTCCTATTACCTTTTGCAGTATCCTTCCCTTTGTCACGGTTGTCTTTATGAGGACATTTAACACCACAATGACCAACTTTATCACAAGCAAAACATTTGAAGCCAAGCTTACCTATGAACCTTTCGGTGCCTAGTTGAAGTTTCTTTACAAAGTTCACCTCATATTCTTTTTATATATATCCTAATTCCTTGTGTTCTTCCTTTTATTTTCATTTTGTATATTCTTTAAATGCGGCTTCTTGGACTTTTAAGGGACCTCCTTTCCTCATTTCAAATGCAGTCAGGATCCGGTGAAGTTGAACAACAGTAAGAGTCTGCAGATCCTCCTTCCCTTCAATGGGAGACACTTTTGACTCGAATTTAGGAGCGAAAGATATTAATATTTTCTCTACTAAAGTGGTGTCCTTTATTTCTTCACCGATATTTTTCATGCAATTTACAATCTCATCTATACGTAGAAAGAAAATAGCAATATTTTCATCATTATGTCTTTTGAGAGTTTCATATTCAATTGTGAGAGTATGCAGTTTAATACTTTTCACCTTAGTATTTCCTTCATAGATTTGAATGATTTTGTCCCATATTTCTTTTATTATGTTTAACTACATAACTTTGACAAATTCTGATTTTGTCAGACTTCCCAATAATGCATTGACAACTTTGGGATTGGATTCATATGTCTTGTTTCTATTGCATCTATGGGAACTGCAACTGGATCTTGGTAACCTCCTTCAACAATTTCCCAAACATTTTCTCCAAGGGATTGAAGATAGGATCTGGTTCTTGTCTTCCAATAGATTAAATTATTTTTGTTGAAGAGTGGTGGTCATATGGATGGTGTTCCATCTTGATTGCTCATCTTGGGAGATCTCCTTTCAAGTGATCAAGCTTATTTTGAAGGACATGCTTTGATACCAATTGTTGGGAAAAATACTAAGAGGGGGGGTGAATCAGTATTTTAAAAACTCACAAATTTTATTATCTGAAATATGTGTGCAACTTTACTGAACCCAACTCGCGTATGTACACAATTGTTGTAAAAGAAACTAGTGTATGCTTAGTAAACTTGTAAAACAACTAATTCTTTATCTGTTAAACTTAAACCAGAATGTAAGAGATTTATCAGGAATTTGATAAGCAGTAAGAAAGTACAGTAAGAACATAATAAAGTATGACACATAAGAAACCCACATGAACACCAAGATTTAAGGTGGAAACCCAATGTGGGAGAAAAACACCGTTGTTGTCGTCTCAGTCTTCAAAATTATTAATATGAAAAATTTCTTACATTCTTGTACTGGTGTAGGCTCATGCCAATACATAGACAACCGCCTATTGAAGGCTACAACCTTCACTCGATCTCCAGCTCCTATTGGAAGGGAGTTCCAACCCCTTGATGTGATTAGCAGCTTCTACTTGCAAGAAGCTGCGACTTCCTCACTAAAGGCTCCAACCCTCAATAACATCCATGGACACATTTCATAAATTTTCACACTAGATCCACCTACTTTAATACATCACAGCTTATAGATCAACTGAAGCATACACCAACTTAATTCAACTAGAACAGTTAGATCACTATAATAAGAACATAGAACTGAACTTAGAATAATGCATCAACACACAGAATCAACTTCATCCCTGATCATTCATATGCCTACATGTATATGCTACTTCACTTAAGGCAACCCGCGTGTAAACATGCTTTTTTGTAGAGAAACCTGTGTACAAATCTCAATATATTGAAAACTTGTAATTCTGAATGAGACACAGAGTTTACCAGAGTTATTCTAAAATATTCTGTTAGCTTACAGAACCATCATATAGTTATCAACATTAATAATCTTTTCAACCAATCAACATGTAACCAAATTCAACTTCATCATTCGATTAGTTCTACTTCATACATTATCACTCAACCCAGATCAACATGTGGACATTGTTGATAGATATTAGAGATACAACAACACTAATCAATTTGATCAGTCATTTATGAACATAAACCCTTCTTTTATGTACACGACTTTGAAGAAACGAACCTGCGTGTATACACGACTTAACCGAGACCAACCTGCGTACAGTTTTGAAAATTTTGACCTAAAACTATGCAACTCTTCAGAACTTTTGAGAGACTGGGATCATAATATTCAGAGATAAAAACATGCATCAATACTTATATCTAGTCAATCCATGAGCAGATCATAAAATAGAAAGTCATTTGAGGTCTCATGATCATGATCCATCATTGTATTCATTGATGCATAATTATTTCAGATCTATGTGTCAATTATGGCCCTTAGAATGAAAATACACTTCATATTGAAGCATTCATAAAACAACCTTTCACATGCACACTTAGCACTTTGATATTCACCTCCTTATATAGTTAGAGCCTTAGCCAATACCATGAGTCAAAACTACACTAGTTTCGGTGGTAATCTTGGACGTGATCAAGTAACCATTACTGCGCTCAATATTGTGGGCTAATACCATGGTAAGGAGCATTGGTATTATTAAATTAGTGTGCCAGCATGTGCATGACTTTTCTTCTTTGTACCTGTGTGTATACGCAACTTGGCCTTGACAATCCCACATATAGATCTTCAAATATTCACCTTTATCAAACTTCTGATTCTGATCTGTAAACTTTTGTCCCATCACTATGTTATTTTGTTCCATCATTCTATCACCTCTGAATTGACTGATGGATTCATCTATTTACCATATACTTATTCTGTTACGAGTGAGTATCAAGGACAACACATGCATCATAATGCCAACAAATGTTTTCGATTTTTTATTTTTTTTATTTTTATATTTCTCAAGTGCTGTATTGAAATATGGGAAATAATGAAGTGACAATTAGAAACATCAAAATAAAACATCTAAAAAAAAATAAATCAATCAAATCCTAAGTGATCAATGAAATGTGGATTATTTCTTAATTAAGAAGATTAGAGAATTCTTAGAGAATTGGGATAACTTAAAAACTACATTTCTTTAGGTTCAAAATGATTGATCTCTTTCTTAATTTGATGGAAAGTTCGAATTCTTTTTTCTATTGATATATTTGATGGCTACAACATGAAATCTAAAAAATGACATTTTAAATATCCTTGAATATCTCCAAAACCATGCACTATTTTGAAGACATTTCTTGCATGCAACTAAATTGGATAATTCTAAACAAAACCCATATTTTAGTTTTTCAATATCTATTTTAATTTGTCTGAAACTACATTAGAATTTGGTTGTTCGAAAATTGTTGTTAATCTAAATTACCATCTTCAAAAGTGTTGAAAGCTCACAATTGCAACACTAAACAAAGTGCTATTGTTGATCTACAAAAGAAGCTAAATTAAAACATAATAAAAATAATATAAACAACATATATTATGAAACTGCATGAATTATAAAACTACATCTTACAACAAAATAAAAATACAAAACTCTAAAATAAATAATACAAGAACTTATCAAATGTATTTTACTCCATCATAGTTTGGAATTGTGCTACAAGTGTTCCTCCCTTTGAATGGAGAAGACACTCCTATTTGTACAAAAACTAAGACAACCAATTAATAAATGTAGATCCATAAATATCTCCTAGATCCACAAATATCTCACGTTGTTACAAACATGTGTTAAGATCTAGCAAGTAACATCTCTACATATCGTCTAACAAATATCTAAAATATTTTATAAGAAATCTGATCAAAACTTTCATGATTTTTATGCATCAAATGTGCTTCAATTATTATCTCAAATATTCCTTAAATCTTCAAGAGTTTGAAGAGGAAATTTGAATTTGAGACTTTAGAATCCAAATATGACTTTGTTGGAATATTCAAATATTCCTACACACATCACAAAACTCATCCAACTTATATATATAGGTGAGTACATGTTATTTTTCTAATATTTAGCCATAAATTCACTATTGAATTCACTATAGATGTACTCTTGTGATGTGTGTAACAAGTCTATAGTTGTGCTTGTCACCTTGAGAAGATTTAGGATCTCACGAGATTTCTTCTAAATTTGAACCAGGGGTGTTACCATCTCATGCAAGAGAATCGTCTCATTATACAATTGCCTCTTGTCTTCCATTGGTTTCAATTATTTAGATATGGCTACCTATAGGTTTGTTGTGTTAATACTAGCAGAATAGAACCGTTGATTCTTTGTGGTAAGATGATAAATTTGTTGTTTTGCAGTAGTTAGCTCTTTTCTCAACCATGCAACCTCACTCATAAGATACTCTGTTTTATCTTGATTTTTTATCACAAAATATACATTTTCTTCCATGAATTCTTCAATATTTCTCCTCATGTTACATGTTATCACATTCTCTATGGATATGGAAATTGGATGGGTAAGGTCATTGGGAATGTTCCTTTTTCATTTTGGTACAATCCTCTTCTTTATCTGGTCGAAGGTGAGGCTGAATGCATCAATACCCCTATTATCTAGTGGAAGAACAATTCAAATATTCTTGACGATGGTTCCTAATCTAGACTTGAAGTGTCAATAAAAAATGCTCATTGTGGATAATAATCTGAAATCAAATTCTTCAAATTCTAACAGCCACAAAAACTTGCAAACAAGAATTCCCATTTCACTAAATGGGAGATGACAAATAGTGAGGGGAGGCTCTGGTTGAGTGTCTGGTTCATCTGTAATTGGTCCAATGGCATCCTCTTCCTCCAACTTTCCTTCTAATTCAAGGTCCATATGTTCTTCCTCCATCATCTTTGTCACTTCTTCCTCATGTATTTTCTTTATTTTTTATTCATGTGATTTCTTCTATAGTTCCTCTTCTGCAACTTTACTCCTCTCCTCCTCTTCTCTTATACTAAATAATTCGTCTTTCTTCTTCTTCTCTTCTTATTCTTTTTGTAACCACTCCTTCTCTCTTTTATGCTCTTCTTATAACCTTCTCTTCCCCTCCTCCTCCTATTTCCTTTGCTTCTCTACGTCAATCACACCTTTTCTCCTAGGACCAGCCTTGAACTTTTTATTGGCACTACTCTCTACCATTGGATCATGTTTTAGCTTCTTGTTTGGTGGCATAGTGTCCACTTGAGCAATTTATTCCTATCCATTCTCCTTCATTTGAACGTCAAGTACCTGTGAAACTTGGGATAGATCTTCCTCATCTCCTGGTTGTTTGTTTATGAGACCATTGTATCAATTCATTATCTTTTCGTTTTCGCGTATGATCATAGGTCCATACAACAATGTATACTATATCTTTTCAAAGTGTTTCCTGCACACTTTTCTAGGATCATATTTGTGGAAGCTCATCGTTCCAAATTGAAGGTAGTTGAGTTCTTCAATTTTAGCATCAGTCTCCTTAAGGCTCTTAAGCTCATAGAGTCTGATCCACAAAGGAAGAGTGGGCCAAGAAGCCTTTTTACTCCTATGGATTTACACAAACATGCCATTATTGAATTGATAGGCTACCTCCTCCAAGACCACCTTATTGGTCACATACCTTAGTGTAAGATGAAGGGTTGACTGACACCTAAAACATTTGATGCATGTGCCCTATAGTAAAGAAAATCAATCAACAATCTCATAAAGTGCCTCCTTCAGTTGATCTATCATGTAAGGAGGTTTTGTCTCAGAGATCATCGTGTATAATACTACAAACAAGTGCTCAATTTGATTGTCATAAACTCCTCAAAAACTAACTTCTAATAATACACTTCATTGAAACTAGATAGGTAACTATTTGTGTGGGGTCTACCTCCATTTCATCTTGGTGAACTCATAATGGGAAAAGATACCGTCCAACAAATAAGTGGACATGTAAAACTTTCATGCTTTCTTAGCTTGGATGTTTGTTTTAGCATTTTCTATCTTAAGATGCAATTCATGAGAGAGGATATTTTCCCAGTTGAAAAACTTACCTCTTGAGACAACCATTTTGAGAAAGAAAACCCAATTCTCGTCAAAGTATTTCGAATTCTTTAGTCCATACAACCTACAACACATTTCTATGAGATATTGATAAACTTTTCTAAAATATTTAGTCTTGTAAATTGCACTTGGTCTTTGGCGGAAACTTGCAGGCATTTGGCACCAAGATTTAATGACTTTCGTAGTATTGAGATTTTCTTGAGAGAGTTGTTGTACAAGAAAAAAATTTAAAGAATATACCAGAAATTAATGTCATTGTCCCTAAGAGAGTTGTTGTACCAGTCTGTAAAAACTAACATATGGTGGTGCAAAAGTAAAATCCATGGCACGTGATCAATGAAATGTAAGTTATTTCTTAATTAAAAATATTAGAGAATTGTTAGAGAATTTGGATGACTTAAAAAACTACATTTATTTAGGTTCAAAATGAGTGATCTCTTTCTTAATTTCATGGAAATTTAACATTCTTTTTTCTATTGATATATTTGCTAGCTGCAACATGAAATCTAAAACATTACATTTTAAAGATCCTTGAATATCTCCAAAACCATGCACTATTTTGAAGAAAATTCTTGAATGCAACTAAATTGGCTCATTCTAAACAAAACCCATGTTTTAATTTTTCATGATTTGTTTTATTTTAGCTAGAAACTCTGTTAGAATTTGGCTTCTCAAAAATTTTTGTTAATATAAATCACCATCTTTCATCAAGTGTTGAAAGCTCACAATTGCAACATTAAACAAAGTGATATTGTTGATCTACAAAAGAAACTAAATTGAAACATAATAAAAATAATATAAAACACATATATTATGAAAGAACATGAGCTATAAAACTACATCTTACAACAAAATAAAAATACAAAACTCTAAAATAAATAACACAAGAACTTATCAAATGTATTTCACTTCATCATATTTTGGAGTTATGCTCCAAGTGTTCCTCTCTTTGAATTGAGAAGACACTCCTATTTGTACAAGCACTAATATAACTAATTAATAAATGTAGATCCACAAACATCTCACGTGGTTACAACCATGTGCTAGCATCTAGAAAGTAACATATCTACATATCCTCTCACAAATCTATAAAATATTTGATAAGAAATCTTAAATTTCATGATTTTTCTCCATAAAATGTACTTCAATTATTATCTCAAATATTCTTCAAATCTTCAAGAGTTTGAAGAGGAAATTAGAATTTGAGACTTAAAGTCCAAATATGACTTTGTTGGAATATTCAAATATTCCTACACACATCACAAGACTCTTCCAACTTTTATATATAGGTGAATACATGTTATGTTTCTAATTTTTAACCATAAATTCACTATTTCATTCACTATACATGTACTCTTGCGATGTGTGTATCAAGCCTATAGTTGTGCTTGTGACCTTGAGAATCTTTAGGATCTCATGAGATTTCTTCTAAATTTGAACTAGGGGTGTCACCATCTCATGCGAGAGAATCATCTCATTGTATAGTTGCCTCATGGTGTCTTCCATTGGTTTAAATTCTTTAGATATGGCTACCTGTAGCTTTGTCATGTTAATAATAGAAGAAGAGAACCATTGATTCTTTGCTGGTAAGATGATAAAACTGTTGTTTTGCAACATATAGCTCTTTTATCAACCATATTGGAACCTCACTCATAATATACTATGTATTATCTTGAGTTATTATCGTAAAAGCTACATTTTCATCCATGAATGTTGTGATATTTCTCCTGGTGTTAAATGCTGTCACCTTCTCTGTGGATATGGAAACTGGATGTGCAAGGTCATTGGGAAAGTACCTTTTATTTTTTGTACAATCCTCTTCTTCATATGGTCAAAGGTGAGGATGGATACATCAATACCCCTATCGTCTAATGGAGGAACAATTTAAATATTCTTGATGATGGTTCTTGATCTGGACTTGAAGTTTCAATAAACAATTCTCACTGTGGATAATAATATGAAATCAAATTCCTCAAATTCTAACCACAAAAACTTGCAAACAAGAATTCCCATTTCATTAAATGGGAGATGACCAATAGTGAGGGGATGCTCTGGTTGAGTGTCTAGCTCATCTGTAATTGGTCCAATGGCATCCTCTTCCTCAAACTCTCCTTCTAATTCATGGGCCATATGTTCTTCCTCCATTACTAGTGCAACTTCTTCCTCATGTATGTTCTTTATTTTTTCTTCATGTGACTGGTTCTGTAGTTCCTCTTCTGCTTCTTTTTCCCTATCCTCCCCCTATCTTATTTTCAATAGGTCATCTTGCTTCTTCTTTTCTTCTTCTTCTTCTTCTTCTTCTTCTTCTTTCTGTAAGCATTGCTTCCCTATTTTGCGCTCTTCTTCTAACCTTCTCTTCTCCTCCTGCTTTTGTTTACCTTGTTGTTCTACCTTAGTCACACCTTTGCTTGTAGGATCAACATTGAACTTTATATTGGTATTGCTCTCTGCAAATGGATCATGTTTTAACTTCTTCTTGGGTGGTATAGTGTCCACTTGAGAAATTTATTCCTATCGATTCTCTTCCATTTGAATATCAGGTACCTATTCAACTTGGGAGGGACCTGCCTCATCTCCTGACTGATTCTTTCTTAGAGCATTGTACCAATTCTTAATATTTTCATCTTCTGGTATGATCATAGGTCCATACGGCTAGGTATACTATATCTTGTCACAGTGTTGCATGCACACTTTTCTAGGATCATATTTGTGGAAGCTCATCGTTCTAAAGGGAAGGCAATTGAGCTCTTCAATTTTAGCATCAGGCTCCTTAAGGCTCTCACAATCATAAAGTCTGATTCCATAATGGAAGAGTGGGCCAAGGATGCTTTTTCCTCCTATGGAGTTAGGTAGACAAGCCATTATTCCACTGAAAAGCTGCCTCCTACAAGACCACCTTATTGGTCACATACATTAGTGTAAGGTGAAGGATTGTGTGACACTTGAAAAATTTGATGTATGTGCCATGAGATAAACATAATCAATCAACAATCTCATAGAGTGCCTCCTTACCTTATCTATCATGCAAGGAGGTTTTGTATCAAAGATCATGGTGTACAATACTGCAAAGAAGTGATGAACAATTTTCTCATAAACTCCTCGAAAAATAACTTCTAATAATAGAATGCATTGAAAGTAGACATGTAACTATCCTGTGGGGTCTAATTCCATTTCATCCTAGTGAACTCATATTAGGAAAATATACCATCCAACAAATAAGCGAACATGTAAAACTTTGGTGTTTTCTTATCTTGTATGATGTTTTTAGCCTATTTTATTTGAAGCTACAATTCATGATATAGGATAATTGCCCAGTTGAAAACTTCACCTCTTGAGACAACCATTTTGAGCAAGAAAATCCAGTTCTCCTCAAAGTATTCTACATTCTTTGTCCATACAACCTGCAACACATTACTATGAGATATTGATAGACCTTTGTAAAATATTTAGTCTAGTAAATTGCACTTGGTCTTTGGCAGAATATTGCAGGCACTTGGCACCAAGATCTGATGAATTCCTTAGTATTGAGATTTACTTGAGAGAGTTTTTTAGGAGATAGAAATAAAAGAACATACAAAAAATTAATTTCAGTGTCCCTAAGAGAGTTTTTGTACCGGACTGTAAAAAATAACATATGGTGGTGCAAAAGTAGAATTCATGGCACATGATGATTACTCCACATGGTGAGAGGAATGGTCATAAATTGAATATCACTCCCATTATGTATGTAGTGTGGATTGTCTGTAGTGTCTAGATAAAAGGGGAAATATCCACAGAGATAATGTTAATGGAAGATACCAGCAAAACACATATACACGAAAGATAGTACAATTTGAAACAACATTTTTATATATATTATAGAATTATCTTTTTATTTTTTAATGTTGCTCAAGGTTTTTGTATTGAAATAAGGATTGTTTATCTAGTGCCGTAAAGCTAATGAAGAGAAAGCTGTTGAATTTTTAACCAATTCGGCACACCTAATACTTTATGGTAGAGTTAAATAAAATTCTAATTATGTATAATATAAATATAAATATTTATATTACAAAGAAACTTTTTTTATCTATATAAAAATAATAGTTAATGGATGCCATTATAGATATCTAGAGGCCAACGGTGAATCGAATGACAAAAAAATTGACATCTGAAGATTAATTGTACAAGGGCAGTGCTCAAACTCCTTGCATTGAGGAGTTATTTTGAACATAATATTATAAGTTTTTTTCACATTTCAAGCCGTTTTGTCATTTCAATTATTTTAGTTTTAAAATGTTGTTAATGCATTGTTTAGCTTTATTTTTTTTTACCATTTCTCATTTTTTGTTAAAACTATTACTATTAATTAATTTCTTATTTTTACCCTTAGCATGGTTAAGATAATAAATATGATGTGGTTTAGTTTTAATAAATTTTCATCAAAACTCAATGACTTTTTTACAACTTAAGTTAAAGAAACGAAATAACAACTCTTAAGGATAATTATTTTGTTTTAAAAATTAAATATGATTTGTTTGTATATTAAAAACAAAATGGTATAAAAAATATCTATTAATAGATATTAGAAGCAAAAATTAATTTTAAAATTAAATATCACGTTCAAAATAAAATTATACATTATGTATGAGTGCATAACCATTTTGAAATATTTCATGTGCCAATGTGACAACTACAAAAAATGTACGCCTAAACTCAAGTTCAAAGGACATAATATAGAGACTATGATCATCTTAGGTTGCTATCGAGGGAGGGGGAGATATAAAATATATTACTATATCTATGTCAACACATGTATTGATATATTGTTACTAGTCAAAATAGATGAACCATTAACCAATATAGAGCTCAAAATATTGGGCAAGGCTCAACTCAATCTTCTCGAAATAAAAAGAAGAGGTGCAGTGCCTACTATTTATATAAAGATTAGAACTAGAGAAAAAAATCATTAACAATTTAACTTCAAAATATTTTTTCACAAACTTAAAATTTTAATAACACATCACTTCATCATTTGAAAAATACATGGAGTGGGTATCTTAACAAAATTAAAATCAGAAGGAATATTCTCAGTTGTTCACTAAATCTCGATAACCCACAAATAATTGAAAAACTAATCTAGTTTTTGGCTCAACCTTCTTTTCCATGGTCCTTTAAATAGGGGTGGAACTTATCTCCTATAAAACCTAGTTTCCATGAAGTGGGCTACATTTTACCACAAAAAACTACATTTAAAAAAATTCGGGGCATGAAAAAAAAGAATAGAGTGAAAATGAAATCTATATTGTGGAATAACTTTAAATAATATATATTCTCACAAAATTAGGGTGAAGTCTTGGCTAAATTTTACGGCAAAAAACCACATTTAAACAAGTATGGGGCATGAAAATGTAGAATAGAGTAAAAATGAATTTTATAATGGGAAATAACTCTAAATAATCTATATCTATAAATTAGGGTTAAGTCTTAGCTAAATGTTTACCATAAATTAACTACACTTAAACAATCTGAGCATTAAAAATAATAGAGTGAAAATTAATCATAATGTGAAATAACTCTAAATAATATATATTATCTTAAAAGTACGATGAAGTCTTGGCTAAATTTTACCATAAATAACTACATTTAAATAAATATCCGGAATGAAGAAAAATAATATAGTGAAAATGATAATGTGAAATAATTTTAAATAATTTGTATTCTCATAAAATTAGGGTGAAATATTACCATGGGTAATTACCATTACAAAAAATTAGGCAAATGGGCATGTCATACACTTGAATTTTGCAAGTGAATTGAAATTTTTCAACTCTCCCCTATCAAAATTTCCTTAGAGATTCATTGGTTTTAAAAATAAATTTTATTTAAATACATATTGAGTGATCCATATTCAAATCTCTCTTTGGAAAATATTCACCCAACCAAAATAAACTCCCCCTAATTTTTCCCATGAGAAAAATTTTGCCCTTAAATTTTTCTGTGAGTAACAAGCATAGGTCCACATAAATCAGAATGTATGAGATGAAGTACCTAATAGTTTTTGGTTTTCTTGAAGGGAATGGTCCCTTTACATTCCTTCCATTTGCACATCTTGGGGAAATTCCTTCATGATCCATTATGATCTTAGACATTCCATAAATCATATTCCTTACATGAGGTAAGGCTTTGTAGTGTAGGTGAGTGAATCTTTTGCACCATAGCTCACACTGAAGATCAATATGACCCAATGCATGAATGGGTTTTCCATTGATTTTTAAATTCCATTCACATCATGTTCCAAGATGAAGACTTCTATCATACTTGAGTTCAAGCGTTGTGTTAAAACTTTTACATTAAATAAAAGAAAACTTTCATTCCTTTATATTCTAGAGTAGATATGGATACAAGATTCTTTTTCAAAACTAGGTACATTACAAAACTTCTTGTAGAAAATAGATTTCCATTATATTAACTGAAATGAAAATTTGAACCATAACCTTTTAACTGCGGTGAGTAGAATTATTACCATGGATAACCAGGAATTAGACGTGTACCTCAACTAGATTATAGAGTTCTTCTTTGTAACTAGTACAATGTTTGGAAGCACCACTATAAAATAACCATATATCAAATGAATCCACAAAAGAAGAAATGGAAACATAATAAACAAGAAAATATTTTGATTGAGTTTCCACTACATTATTTCTATACCTTGGATTTCTTGTTTTCATACGATGGCCTTTTCTTTGATTTTCATAATTTTATTTTCTATAATCATATTTTTTTTAATATAGGTGTTCTTCTTCTTTCTCTACAACCATGAGTAAAGTGACCATGCCTTTTACATTTAAAGCATCTAACTTTTGACATGTTTAGTTTCCTTTTAATGGAATCATTTGATTTGAAAGAAAATTTACTTGAAAAATGATGAGCGCCTTTATCACCTTTATTTCTCTTGTCATAGGATGAAAATGTAGTAGGCACGCCTTATTCCTAATGTGAAATTTTCCCTTTGGAGATAAATCTAACCTCCTTTTGAATACACTTTCCCAGGAGCTCATAAAATGTGGGAATAATGTTGATATTGTTGATGGTGGTGATAAAAGCATCCCAAACATGAGAAAGGCCTCCAAGCACAGTCAACACCATTTATTTTTCGGGTATAAATTCACCAATTGTTGATAGTTGATTCTTGATTTTGGTCATTCTCAGGAAGTATGCTTAAACTATCTCTCCTCTATTCATCTTGATGTCGTTTAGTTGATTCTTGAATGTAATAATTTGGTTCAAGTAACTAATTGCAAATATGCCAATTAGTTTTTCATACATTTATTTAACTTTCTTCAAACCATAAACATAAGTAATGAGATGACCACTAAGTGAATGAAAGATCATTTTTCTAGATTTGATTTCACCCTTTTTATGTTTGGATTTGACAAAAACACTTCTATTGGATAAGCTAATATGCCTTCAACATACTCTAGAAATTCATGTTTTTAAAGAGTGATATCTAGCCTTGCTTTCCATGGACCAAATTTTGAAGCATCATTCAACTTTTCCTCTTCCTTGAAGTAGGACAAATTCATCTTGATCAGAAAAAAAATTGGTAGCAAGTGGGGTCTCTTCTGGTGATTTCTAGTCTCCTTGGACTTGTATTCACTAAGAGTTTGATACTATGTTAAAATATGCAAGTTCTATGTGAAAACTTATTTTTTTTTGCAGAAACTTGAAAGTTCTATGCAAAAAATTGAACGAACTTTGCAGAAAGCTAATTATGTAATTTTCTAAAAACTGAATGTTCTATGATGGGACTTGAAAGTATTTTGAATGCAAATTTCTTCTTCAAAACTTTTCATATCAACGGTTGTATATAGAACATAAAATTAAGGAACATATGAAGAAAACCAAGGACAAGTATGAGACACTAATATTTAGGTCCAACGACCAGGGAAAAACCCTCAAGGGGGAAAACACAAATGCTTCTTCTTTCATTATATTTCTTCAATTGTTTAGTAGAGTACCTAGAGAGAGAGAGAGAGAGAGAGAGAGAGAGAGAATAAATTCACTAATGTATGATCAAATTGTAGTTGAAGTGATCATTCTCTTTGCTTGAAGATATTCTCCTACACTTACTCAAGTTCTTCCCTTGCTCTTGCTCTTCACTTTCTCTCACACTTCTCCTACACACACTGAACACTTCCTCTCCTTCTTTACAATGAGCATGCTACTCTGAAATCTCACTTTCTCTTGCTTAAATAGATGAGAAAGGATAGGAGTTACAAAATGAATTCATGCCTTGAGTCAACAATAGGAAAAATTCAATGAAGGAGGAATTACTTGAGGAGAAGTGTAACTCATCCCTAGAATAGAGAAAGAGGTACACTTGAGGAGTTACAATTCAAATTAGGGAGAGAGAGAGTTACATTCAGACATGCAAGAACATTTGGTGCGATTTACAAATCAAATTGAGTGTGAGTTGCCAGTGAATTTATTGAGGAGAAGTTACACTTTTTCCATACATTGAATTAGTGAGGGAGAGTTATATTCTCTTAGCGTGGAGCTATTATTTTATTCCAAGAGAGAGGTTCAATTTTCAATTAAGAAATTCTCAATTCAATTGACTTATTCTATGAGACTATTGAGAGTCATTTTTATTAATCCATTAAAGGTGAATAACTTTAGACTATTTTATGAATAATAATAATAATAAGGATAAAATATTAATTCTTGACTTGTATAATCATGATTGATTTGATTTTAAAATGGATTCCATATGTCGAGATCATACTTGATCATTTAGACATGACTTTCTATTTTTGGAAAGTCACTTCCAAATTGAGATGTAAGTTACTATTTTTTGAAAGTCATATTAGAATTGTTGGAAATGAAATTTTATTGTAGGTGGTTCAAATAGAACTGAAAGATATGATTTATTCTAGGAGAAATTCATCCTTCAACTGCTAAATTTTAACAAATGGTTCTATTTCATAGAGTACTTTCCATTAGATTCAAAATATGTACATGTTCAACCTCAGATTCTCCTTCATATTTGTGCTATAAAACATTCCAATTAATTACATGATTAGGATCAGATATATATTTCTTTAATAAAGATTCATAAAATACATTGGGTATCTTAATATGATCCAATAAGCTAATTTATAGCCTATTTGTCCCACTCTAGCTAGTATTTTGATGGCCAACAATACCAAAGTGCCAACTTAGGAGAGATTTTTAACTTCAAGGAAATTTTATTTGGTTGCACTTTTAAATAGACATTTTCTCCTAGTTGGAACTATTTAGGGGTTATTTTCATAGCCACATAGCTTTTTTTCTTTCATGTGCTTCCTTCAAATTCTCTATAATTTTCTTTACCATTTTCTCCATTTCTTATAGTAGTTCTAGTCCTAAAACCAAACAATATTCTATTCGAATCCAAATTAAGGGTACTTGAGACTTCCTTCCATATAATGCCTCAAAGGGACTCATTTTCAGTGATGCTTGATCACCATCATTGTATGAAAATTCCACCAAGTGTAGGTAATCCTCCCATTTTGTAGGATGGTTCATTATGTACATTTGCAACATGTATTCAATAATTTGGTTAACTCCTTGAGTCTGCCCATCCATCTAGGATGATATGCAATACTGAATTTTTATTTTGTACCCAATCCTGTAACTAAGGAAATCCAAAAATTTGAGGTGAACTTTGGATCCCTATTTGATATGACCACCTTTGGTATGCCATGCAACTTAATAATTTCTCTCATAAAAATATCAGGAATTTGTTCAGCCTTATATGTAGACTATACCAGAATAAAATGAGCAACTTTTGTTAATATGTCCACTGTAACTACCATAATGAAATCATGTTGTCTTCGTGATGAGCCAATATTATCATTAAATATAGGGATAACTCCTCCCACTTCCATGCTAATATGGGTAAATATTCAGCTTTTCAAAGATTTCTTGACGTTGTTGTGTCCATAGAAATTTGACTCCCTTTTTCTGTAGGGAAGCTATAAGGCATAGTAAATTGAAAAATATCTCAATGAACCTACAATACTAACTAGTTATCCCCATAAAAGATCTTATATCAAACACATCCTTAGTCCTATTCATTCAAGAATAGCCTTCACCTTCTGAGGATGTGCTGCTATCCCTTCCTTTGAAATTTGTGTGGCATAAATATTGTATTCGATCTTGAAAAAAATCACATTTACTAAATTTTGCATATAGTTGGTTTTCTTGCAAAGTTAGAAACACTATTTCCAAATGTTGTTTGTGTTCTTCCACTATTTTTTAGCACACCAATATATCGTCGATAAAAATTCACACAAATTTGTCTAAAAACATGTTGAACATGCTATTCATTAGACACATGCAAATGGGGAGTGGGTTTGTGAGCCCAAAATGGTAACACTGTGAATTCATAGTGTTCAAATCAGGTTTTAAATGTCATCTTCAGTATATCTTCTTCTTTGATCCTTAGTTGGTGGTATCTGAACCGAAGGTCTATTTTGAAAACATGGTTGCCCCCTTGATGTGATAAAAAATATCATTAATTTGCGACAGAGTATTTATTCTTAAATGTTAATTTTTTTAGCTATTGATAATCGATGCACAATCTATATGTTCCAACCTTATTTAATGAAAAGGACATGTGCACCCCATGGGGATACATTGGGCCTAATATACCTCTTATTCAATAACTCTTGTAATTGAATTTTTAGTTCCATGAGTTCCAGTATTGTCATTCAATAGGGAGATTTGGATACTGGTGCATCTTTGATTTTCAATTCTATGGAGAAATCTATTTCCCTCTTGGGAAGTAGCCCCATATAGAAACATATCCTAAAAATATCTTACCACCTCCAATTTTTCTAACAAATGTTTTGTTTTGTCCAAGGACTGATTTTCCACCTTAATGGAAAAAAGTTGACATCCTTTCTTAGTTTCTTTTCTCAATTGTAATGTTGATATTTTATGAACTGAAACTCGTTTGAATATGCCCTTTTTAACTTGTATTCCACCATTTTTTATTACACAAGTAACTATTTTATCTAGGTAGTTAATCTGTGATTTTTGACTTTCCAACCAATCCATATCTATCAAGACATCATAGGAGCCCAATAACAATACATTTAAATTGATTATATTTTGTTTTCCTTCCAACACAATAGGGAAAGATTTAATCCAGCTAGTGACTCTTCTATTTTCTCCAGTATCTAGTTGTGCCAACCATGTATTTGTATATTTTTCAACAACTAGTTTGCAAATCTCTATGATTTTAGGACTAACATAACTTTAACTAGTTTTAGGATGAAAAAATATTGAAACATATTAGTTAAGAATAGTACCTTATACTTCCACCATAGTGGATTGGTGCTCTTTTTTTCGCTCCTCCAACATTGTGCTAATGCAAAAAATATTCTTGGCTACGCCATTGACATTGGAGGCTTCTTCAACATTTTGTAGGTGTTGAATTGCTTTTGTGTTGTAGGGACAATTTCATAAAAAGTGGGGCTCATTACAACCCCAACATTTTAATGGATCCCTTTCATTCCCATTGAGTCCCTTATTAAGTTCCATCTATTTGGACCCTATCTTGGTCTACACTTATGACTTTTGGGATTGACCATTATTCTTGTTGAAGTTATGATTCTTTACCCCTATCCACTATGCTTAAACTATCCACTTTTTTACGTTTTATTATTTTGTATGACTCATTATTTATTTTTGCTAAGCCATATTTTGGAGTTATCATTCTTTTGTTTAGCTTGGTGGTAACAAATCCTTGCCTTATGAATGACTTCATCCATAGTCTTGGGAGTATCATACTCAATTTTATCTTTGAATGAGGGAGGTAGGCATCTTATGAAACACTAGATTTTTTCCTTTTCTTCCTTTATATAAGGTACATACTGTAGAAAATGCGTAAATTTGGTTATTATTTCATCCATGGACATTTGTATTAACTTTAAATCATGAAATTCCTTTGCCCAATCATCCAAATATCATTCTAAGAGGTACTTTTCCTTGAAAAATCATTGGAATTCCTCCCAATTGACTTCATTTTTGTCCAAACTATGAACTTTTCGTATCTCCTCCCACCACAGGAATGCTTTTCCTTGCAATTTTTAAGTGGCCAACTTAATTTTTAGTTTAGTTTTATAATCTTAAACCTGGAAATATTGGTTTATGTACAACAACCATGCTTCTTCCACTTCCTTAGATTCCACATCATATGTTGGAGGTCTGATTTTTCTAAATTATCCATGAAACTCTACTTTACGCTTTTTTCTGGTCTATTTTGAGCCTTGGATGAACTTTGTTCTTCTCCTTCAACCTTCTTCCTTTGGCTTTCAACTTCTTCTTCCACTATTTTGTGTTTAAAGGCTCCTTCCTTATTTTCTCCTCCTTTTGTTGCCTCTAAAGGATTAGAATAAGGTATGCCTATTAGATTCCTAATTATATGCTCTTGTTCCACACTAGACTTGAAAAATTTTTCATGATCAACACAAAGATTTGCTATTTCATTTTGAAGTTCCTTCATTATGTTTAACAATTCCATGGTGGAAATGTAGACCCGCTGGCCTAAATGTGTGTAAATTTCACTTTCACCAACATGGGTACCTTTAGTAGGTTATACCATGAGTTCCTTCTTTGTCAAATTATCCTTCTTGTATTAACTGTGTATCAGGAAGTAAAATTTTGTATTAGTCTAAATGAAATTTTATGATTGGCCCAAAGCCTTAGTTTTGGATTTGCACTTTGTTACCACTAGTCACATCCCTCATGAGATCTTACTCATAAACACAATTGGATAATAAAGGAAACATGTTTTTTTTTAAATGGTGTGTAATACTACGACATCTAATTAAGAAAAACAAAACTAAACTCTAACAACTATACTCAGATAAACTTCATGGTTTAAGTTTAATGAAACTACAATTTTATTCACTTCAAGACTCACTAGACAACTTATGCTATTTTTACTATCTATGGTATTTGGTTCGTTTATACATAGAGAAATATATATATATATATATATATATATATATATATATATAATATATATATATATATATATATATATATATATATTATATATTATATATAGATTATATATATAGATATATATATATATATATATATATATATATATTGCATAAGTGATTATATATATTGCATATATATAACCTAAATCCTTTTAGAAATAATTAAATTTTTGAGACAAGGGGTATACCCGTGTTGTTATATATTACAACTTTGATCTCTACAACTCACTCTTTCAAATCCTAGGCAACAATAGTGATTCTAGGACTATACGATTACTTGTTTGCTCATATCAAAGTTCAAAATTCATTAATATTGGATTAACATGGTGATGCTCATGTGGTATATTTTTTTGTATGATATCAACTTATTAATCACCGACACATTACAATGTGAAGTTTATGCTATAAATGTTATTATCATCATTAATAAATATTGTAGTTTTATATATTAATGATGGAACATTCTACATCCTTTGCAAGTTGTATTTCACTAGTGATTTCACATGGTAATCTTGTGGAGACCCCGAAGTGTGCAAACATCAATGACATTCACATATAGGGTTAATATCAACAACTATAGTAATTCATGGTCATTTTTGGGTAACCACCCACCCTGATTCCACCATTATAGTCTCATTTTATCCTTCGCTTTCCCTGGAATGATCTTTGCATCTACAATTCATTTTCAACCCTTACTCTTTTAGTTCACCCTCTATGACTTCTCTCCCCTTTGTTTCATTGTCTAAAATCGAGGAGTCATTATAGGAGTTTTGCATTTACAATGAATAACAATGGTCATTCTTGGCATTTTTTTATTTTCTTTGTAAGTTTCGTTCCAAGGCCCATTATGAGTATTTTTATTTATTTATTTATTTATGTATATACCTCCATATGTGACTGGATATTTATACATATTTGTAAATTTGTTTTGAGGACACTAGGCGTATGGTTTTAAAGATTTTACTAGACAAAGGGTTCTTCTAGTTAGCTTTCTTGGTTCTCAAATATGTTAGCTATGAACCCTCTAACTGGTTCTCTTTTAGTTAAAAACCCTAATTTTGACACTTGTAAGGATTTTAATTTCTTGTTGACTATGCTTTCTAAGCGTATGTTGATGTTTTATTTTCTTGGTGATTACAGGTGGAAGATGACGGAATGGTTCCTTAAAATATTAAGGTAATCTAGGGCTCAAAATTGAACCTATGTCGACCCTATCCTCTGGATATTTTTGTATTCACTCGTATTATTAATAGATAACATTTTTCCAACTTCTTATACATAAAATTTCTCTTTAATTATTTTATAGGTTTGGCTTCTCCTAGAAGAAACACTACTCTAGTTTTCATTCAAAGTAAGAAATTCTCTATCACTTGGAGAAACTTTACGACCTTCTCATATTTGGGTTCTTACAAAAAATTATTTTGTCAGGCCTATTCGACCATGAGGCCAAGACCCTGCTCAGGTTTTCTTATGTTCACTAGGGTTAAATTATCTAGAGCTCCTTTAGCTTGCGAACTTGAGCCTCCTTCTTTGGCAGGTTGTTTAGAAATTTTTTTGATCATATTTTCTTTTAATTGATGTTATTAACATATTGTAATATTAAGGGTACGATCAATGGACCAAATTTCTTGTTTCCAAGAAACTGTAACTGGGTGCAACCTTTTGGCCTAGGGTTTTCACTTGTAATCAAAATTTGAGCCTCTTTCCTTCTATATTATAAAATGTATCTTTGAACTTAAATTCTTGTTTATTTGAAATCTATGAGTGCTCATTTTCTTCCATCCGTGGTATAAGATAATGTTACTATATTTGATATTGTTTATATAAATTATTATATGATATTCTATTTCTCATAGGAAACTCCATTCTATCATGGGGAATTTTAAAGTTTCACGTTAGTATTATGTATATTTATGCATGCAATTAAAAATGCACTTGGATTCCCACTTATAGTATTGCAACTTGTGTGGTCTAAACAAATATTTGTATTTCCTTCATTTTCATGCATGTCTACATTGTTTTATAGCTATTGAATATTCAAATAAAATAATTTGTATATCAATTGGAAATTTATCCCTTCTTAAAATACTTGTACTTTATTCATTGTATCTTTTTAGTTATTATATGTTCCATTATTCTTCTCTACACATGATAATATTCAATTACCCACAGATGTAGGTTAATTATATGAAAGATAATTACATACTAACAATTATAAAAAATAGTCTAGAAGGTTAGGTGGGACTTGTAATGGGACCTGCCTTCTCATTCTATGACTTACTTATTGAATCCTAGGACTACTACCCAATTATGTGGGAAGGGTGTTGACTTATTCACCCTCCTTCTTAGTAACTAACTTGGTTCACTTACTGGTCTTTAATACTATAACCATATTATATATATATAGACTTGTGGGAACTTACATTAATTCACTGGAGACTTTCTTAAATTTACTTCCCTTTTGTGGCTAACTAACTATAACAATTACAACAACCAAGAAACCCTAACTATAATTGTTCCTTTTCTTTTCTAGAGTACTATTTATTTTTCCTTTATAACCAGAACCCTTACCTGCAAAGACTCACTTTTCCAAAATATCCTTCATGTCATTTATCTTATTTAAATTGAAACTCGCAGGCTTACTGATGCAAATTCCCATGTTACAAGTTAGGCTAAACAATTGTATAGCTCATTGAAAATCTATTAATTACAATCATTACATAATTTTCTATTTATGATCTTCAGTACATTTTCTGTCAAAAGTAGTTAATAAATAATCAAAATATACTAGATACTTATCTATTATTCTCGTGGGAATGTAATAAGAGATATCTCAATCCTCCCAATCATAATATGGTTTCTTTTCCTTTCCAACCAGCTACCCCTAGGCTCTTCTCCTTCCTATCACAGAAACAGTATTAGGAATTCTCTGTTTCTTTTCCAGAAACTAGTTCTCCTAAACCTATAAAATCAACACCGTGCTTTCTTCTTGAGGTTCCAATTGGTCTTTCTCTCCAATTGGTTATTATTATGAATCATTATATTTCTCTCCCAGAATATTCCTAAGCAGAGCTAGACCCATGTGATTTATCTCTAGCTAGGACATACGTTTCTAGTCTCACTATGATTATTCTCTTGAATAATTCCAAATGGAGAAAATTTTCTTATTTTGTTCCTTGCCCCCTCTTGGGCATAACTAATTCTAACTATTTAGCTAACAATTAGGAGTTAAGATCCACTTGACAACTCTTAACACATTCATGAGAGTGTTAATAAGACACAATTTATTTTATCTACACAAAATGTGAGCACATATTTATCTCAAAAATATAAATATTTATATCAACATCCATTTCTATACTCTCTTTTTTTTAAATTTTCAGTCATAACGAAAAGATAAAACCATAAGTAAGTCATAAACAATTATCGTGGGGTGTCACACAAAGAGTATACATCTAGGCTAGAGGATCAACACTTGGTCAAAGGACAAGGGGAAGCATGGGATTTTGTATTAAATTCCTGTAGTCTAATCTGAGGAACTTCCCCTAAAATCTTCATCTTAATCAAGGTAGTTTTGTTAAACCTACAAAAATAGTGGTAATATCTCCCATAATTGCAGCACATTCCTCCTAACTCTGGAATTCCAAAAGAATACTGGAGGATCTGGGAAGATATGGTCAATACTACTTCCACAATTGAGTTCACTCTTGTTGATACTCAAGGAAATTCCACTATGAAACCAATTTCTTTGGAAGCACTTTCCAATTTTCATGGAATTACCACTAGCGACCCAAATGATTTCTTGTTCAAATTTGATGTACTATGTTGAAGTTAGAACTATAGTAGAGATTTACAAACACTGAAATTGTTTTCAATAACCTTGAAAAGGGTAGTATTTAGGTGGTTTATGGGCATAGGTGGTAATACTCTAAGTACATGGGATGGAATTAGGAATAAATTACTTGAAAAGTATCAGGAATATTGTAGAGCTCGAGTTGTTAAGGAAGAAGATTTGGAAGAATTTGTGGATCAATTTTAGTATAATGTGCAGAGGTCCCCCTATGCTTCATTTGGAGGACAAATTTTAGAACAATTTTAATTAAGGCAATATGGGATGAATGGTTGGATTTATTCAATGTAATGGGAAAATGATACATTTTTAAATAAACCTATGATAATATTTGTGAGTTATGAAGAAGCTACTCAATTGGAATGACTATGAGTAGAGAAAGCATCATAGACCTTTCTACGGTCACAAAGTCATCCACTGGAGGAGAAACTCATATGGAGATTGGTATTCTCAGAACATTGACTTCTTATTTGGATGTGTTTTAAACCAAACAAACACAATTAGAAGCTAATAAAGAACTTAATATATTTTTCCCACGATGCAGAATGAATATCCTATGAATCCTCTAGTCAACCCTCCAAAAGGTGGTCCTAGTGTTTGACCCTAATTACCTATCAAAGATACACTAAATCGAAATAATAAAATGGTGCAATGGAATGAAACAAACAATTTTCGAACCTATAGTATCAATCCTATTGTGTGCAATGATATACAACTTAAGTCTAGAAAAATACTCCACTCACAAAACCCATATTATTATAGAACAAGTGGAAGATGAATTTTACATGAGGGAAGAAGGAAGAGTCTTCATGAAGAGGGATAACCCTAATACATAGAAGTCCTAAAAGTAACAATGAAAAAAACAACTTAGTTCATTTCTTCTAATCCAATTAGTATGTCATATATTACTCCACCATATCCTGAACGAGTAGAAATAGCCAAAACAACCCCACAATATGAATTCAATATTTTAGGAGAATTGTAGAAACTCTACGTTAAGATTCCATTGCTTCAATAAATAAGGGATGTGTTGATCTATGCTAAGATTGTATGAGTCTTGTGCCTCAATCAACCCTGGAGAAATCCTAAGGGTCCACTCATGTTCTGGGGAGATTGTCGAATTTGATTCTAAGAGGAAATATACCTATTAAGTATGATGATCTTGGAACTCCAAATTTTATGGTTCAAATTCAAAATAAAATGTTCCCAAGTGGTGCAACTATTAACATCATGACCAAGGAAGCTTGGGTGATGCTAGGAGCTCCACCTCTTAGTCCCACACCCACTATCCTTGAACTTGTCGACCGATTCACTATTTAACCTAAGGGGGTTCTAAAAGATATGGTTATCTTTGTGGATTCTTGGGCCTACCCAATAGATTTCATTGTTCTTAAGATAAAATTTAGTCATTCTAGACAACTTTTGATTTTAGCAAGGCCATGACTAGCGGCGACTGATGCCTATATTGGATGTAGAATGGGGAATATGATGAAATCTCATGGGGATTTTACAAAAAATATATCCATTTATGCACCAGTAAAAACTGCCCCAATGTGTGAAGATCCTATATGGGTCAATCTTTAGCCTGAAGGTGATCTTACTCGGCCAATATTAAGCATTGGAAAGGCCTTAGCATTTGAAATTGAAATAGAGGATGATATTATCAGTAATTTTATTAGAAACCCAAGTTAATAAAAAACCATGGAAGATAATGCTGCAATTGATTTTGATTTAGAGAAAGAAGAGAGAATACCAACTACGACTTTCCATAATAGTGTCCACATTGAAACATGAGTTGTTATTTTCTTAGAATGGTCTGGAAAAAAACGAATTACATCATAGTCAGATCTTTACTTGCACATTCATGGCCTCTTACTGCATGCTCTTGACCTCTTACTATGGGCTTCCTCCCCTTTACCCCCACCCTTTTTTCCCATATCCCTTATTCCTCTTTCTCTCCTCCAAGTTTTGTGTTTTAACTTTCATTGGTTGGACAAACCTAATGGTTGCACCGACCTAATATGGCTCTCTCGCTATGGATATCATGCCCTTCAACTCACTGGTTGTTGCAGTGCCAAAGTTCCAGAAGCAAGTCTTGTCTACATTTGTCAAAAAGGTGGATGAGATACCAGATATTGAGATTAGTGCCTGTGACACTCACTCCTATGCCTTGCATCTTGCAGACCAGGGGCTTATTGGGAAGTTCATGGGCCTCTCGTTCTCTCCATGCTTAGTTTGATATTGGATAGAAAATAACTAGAAGCCGCTCATTAAAGGAAACGTCATTTCAACATTCTCTTGTAAGGGATTCTACACCTATTTTGTAAACAGATTGGATAGATATTTAATATTCAGGAGTGGCCCTTATTTCATTGGATCCCAGGGACTTTATTTGGATATGTGGAGTCCTAAATTCAACCCAAAATATGATGTTCCTTATTCATTCTCAGTTTGGGTGAAGCTTACCTACCTCCCCCTCCACTATTGAAGCGATGAAACCCTCCGACTGCTTGGGAACTCTCTAGCAAAGTATATAGAAGGTGTTGAGACAAAGCATGGTGTATTTTCCTGTGCAAGGATTTATGTGGAAGTCAACCTAGAAAAAACACTCCCAATTATAGTCAATCTCTATATGGTTAGCCAGGCACATGTCCAAGAAGTGGTCTATGACCAGCTACCTTTCAAATGTAAACTTTGTCATCAATACATGAATTTTGCCAAAAGTTTCCCAAAGCACCAGTACACATCGAAAAATCAACAAGGAGAAGTAAGCGATAAATCGAAGCAAGTAAAAAAAAGAAAAGGGGGAACTCAAAGAAAAATAATGGAATAGTAGCAAATACAAAATCAACCCCCCCTAGAAAGTGGGTCCAAGCCAAATCACGTCTACACCTCCGATGGGGGCCTCCATTCTAGAAGGTGGAGATGGAAAACAAGAAAATAGGTATGCAAATCTCACATAAGTTCAAGAGTATGGAAGCCCTCTACCCTCCCTAAAATCTTTAGACCCTAGTGGCCTTGAGGTTGTTATGCTCTCCTTCACCTCGAAAAATAAAAAAATAAATTCCTACAAGCCCAAAATCATCTAGTAGCACAAAAGACATCATTTATGAAGAGGAACAAGAAGAAGGGTTCTTATCCTCCAAGGAAATAACCAGGCCAACAATACCGATGAGCTCAATAGATGAGAAACCAAAAGGCACAAGAGTTAAATATATGGACAGAAAGATAAGAAGACCAGGATGGAAAACAAGCAAAGGAATAAGGCTGGAAAAAATAGAAAAAGGTAAAGAGTTGGGCTTTCAACACACCATCCCACATCAATTAGCTGACTTGGGGGTGAAAGGAAGGAAAAAAGGAAGTATAGCAGGATCTACAAAAGGGACACTCTCCACAAAGAGTAAATATATTATCTCTTGGAATTTTAGGGGTCTACGATTTGGAAAGAGAATAATAGAAGTGAAACCACTAACACAAAAGGAAAGATTAGTAGTCACCATCCTCTAGGAGATGAAGTTTGGAGAGACATAATTCTCCTCCATTCACTCCAAATTTTGGGGGAATAGCAATATGGTAGGAGAAAGCTAGAGAGGTGCTTCGAGAGGTTGATGCACATTGTGGAACACAACAAAATTGTAACTAGTAAGATTTATAAAAAGCACCCACTAGATTGAAACTATGTTTAAATTTTTAGAGTTGCAACAAAACTACACCATAATCAATGTATATATGCATGTTCACTTTAGAGAAAAAAAGAGTGCTAGAGGTCCTTGTCAAAGCTGAAAAACACTAATTATGGATGTAATTATATACTCGGAGGTGACTTCAATACCACTATGGGTAAAAATGAGAAATGAGAAGGCTCCATTGTCAGGGATGCCTCTAGGGATAATATGGAGGACTTAATTATCAATATCAATATTTTGGTGACAAACCTCCTAAATTCCTTTATACATGGAATAATAAACACTCCGGCCTAGGCCATATTGCTGCTAGGCTTGATCATTTACTTGCTTCTAACAACCTCCTTATTTTGAATTTGTACCTAAAATCCTTTATCCTTCTGTGGTGTGGCTCAGACCATCACCTTATTAGCCTCCTCATATTTCCTTCCCTTAAAATTTTTCCTATCCCCTTTAGGTCTCCCCTCTATGGTTGGACTCTTTAAGTTTCTCTAATTTAGTCTCTCTTTCATGTTCAGGTTGGGTTGAGGGAAGCCCAATCTCTAACTGGGAATCCAAAGCCAAAAGGCTTAAAGGTGATATTAAATGATGGCTAAATGATAGGGATCACCAACTAGAATCTATTTAGGGGAAAATTGAGACTACCCCATTATTCTGTTTGACTTTCAAGAAGAAGTTGAAACCTTCAAGGCTCTTCATGCCCACCATAGAAGAGATGAAGAATATTGGAGATTAAAATATAGAAACAATTGGCTCTTGGATGGGGATAAAAACACAAAGTTCTTTCATAAGAAATCAAAGTTCAGGGAAAGTAAAAAAAGATATCTCAAATCTAGCATGGGGGGAAATTTCTGATTGATTTCTAGGAAATTAAGAAAGTTGTTTTGGAACATTTCAAGAACCTTTATCAAGAAGACACCCAAAAGGATATTCAAAGTGAAGGGTTCTTTCTGGAGAATGTCCCCACTCTAGCCACTGTAGAGATAAATAGTACCTCGACTTTCCCTTTGACATCTGATGAGATTAGATCAATTGTGTTCTCCTTTTCACCTCGAAAATCCTTGGTCTGGGTGATTTCTCAAACAATTTCAATCAATACTTCTAAGATGTGATAAGTAAAGACTTGTGTCATATGATATGGTACTCTTTCAAGAGATTTATTATGTTGGGTGGGGGGGGGGGGGGGGTGGGTGGGGGGGGGTGTGGGGTGGGGGTGGGGGGGGAACAAACTTACTTCTTACCTTTAATCCCTAAGGAGTCTAATCCCTCCTCTTTTTTGAGATTTTTCCCAATCTCTCTTGGTAATGCCTCGTATAAGGTCATTTCAAAGTTTCTCACCTCTAGGCTAAAAAAGATCTTGCCTATTTTATTCTCAGTCAACCTAGGGGGATTTGTGCGAGGGAGACAATTTTTTGATAATATAATTTTTGTTCAAGAAGCCATATATTCAAGTTGGAAAGGAGGGGATCAAGGAATGATAATAAAAATGGATATGGAAAATATCCCAGCAAATATGATCCCATTATGAGATATTCTATTTAAGAAATTAATAGGATGTGACCCCATGTCGCAAACAATGGAGGATAGGTGGGGGTCTAAGAACTCCTCATTCTCAGTTAAGGAAGGCTACTCCCATCTGCTTTTCAATGCCCACCCCTGCCTCCCAAGTCCGCAATCTCAAACAAAATTTGGAAAACCAATGCAATTCCCAAAGTAAATTTCTTCTGCGAGCTATTATCTAATTAAAGAATTCTCATTGCAGAGAATATGTAGAGAAGAGGCTTCATTGATCCCTCACGCTGCCCTCTTTGTGAGAACTCAAAAAAAATCATCTCTAATCTTTTCCTTTTTTGCTAGTTTTCCAGAATGGTCTGGTCTATGGCCCTTGACCATGTTTTCCTTACAACGATTTAGCTAAATGATTTGCTCCGTTTATTCGATTCTTGGACCAATTAATATGTGAACTCTCTTCAGGATAAAATCTCCTTCAAATTTATCTAGACAGCTCTCCCCAAGTGCATTTTTTGGCAAATTTGGTTATCAAGAAATAAGGTGATCTTCAACTCTGCTTGCCCTCCATCTAGGATCATTTCCCTCAAAGCTCTTTCGCCTTGTTTTAAATTCCACAAACCTAAATTAGAACCTTCTCTAGATCCGGAAGAATCATCTTGGCTCTCTCCTTGAGCTTTACTCCATTCCTCATCGTCCCCAAAGAATTTACCTCCTTCTTTCCCTCCCTGGATCTTTTATTTGTCCCACGAAGAGCCTGGGGAATGGAAACACAAATAAAATTCATGGAATCTCCAATTTTATGGTGCCTGAAAAAGATGGGGCATGGGAAATAAGACTAATAACCAAGAGGAAGCCTATGGACTATATCTTGGATTAACTTTAGCTCATAAAAAAGGAATTAAGGAAATGAATATTTTTGGTGATTCTCTCTTGGTCATAAAACATATGAACTCAAACTCTGAAACGTAGAATAATAAGTTAAATTAGATTCTCAAGAGAGCCCTTGGCATGCTTCCTTCCTTTGAGAATCTACATTTTTTTCTCATTCTCAAAATCCTAAATAAGGAGGTTGATATGCAAGCTAGTACAACTTGCCAAATGAAATAAATTTGCAAAAAGGTTAATGAAATCAATGGTTATTTACCCATCCCTTGAATCTTTAAATGAAAGTCCAAATTTTGAAAATAAATTTCTCTTTCTTCAACAAAGATGGGCCACAAAATTCACAAATCATGGTCTCACAAGTTTTATTAATCCCTAATGTCCCTTATTGCCTCCCATTGTGTGAATTAATTCCTATTGTCCTTCCTCCCTATTTTCCCTTTTCCCATCTCCCCTACCTCCACATCACTCTCCCCTTCCCTCCCATTGCAAACCCCCTCTCTCGGCCACCTCTCCTACTCCCTCAGCATCCCCTCCCATCCCTCTTCCCAGTCCCCAATCCCACATCACATCCTCCCTTCCTATTTGTGTGCCCTCTCCCCTCCCATATGACATCATCTAAATACTCCGCTTCCTTCTCACTCGACTCATGGTTGCAATCTTCAACAGGTCAGGACACTTGGTGAGGAGGAAAATTTAAGTGTCAGAAATATACATGTTGTTCCTCATATCCAGGTCTATAGTAGTAACATTCAAGTTATAACTATGTGGAATTCCTCAGAGATAGAGTTGCATTTACTTCCCCTAGTATGGACCAGATGGGTTGAGTGAAGGTGAAATTGCTTAAGGTGAAAGTCATTTCAGATTCCAGGGAAATCATGGATGAGAATTGGGACCGTATAGGTAAGCTTGTTGTCTTTCAAAATTACATGAGGTTTCTGTTTGAAAATTTCTATAAATCATTGAAAAACACTTTTAACCTCTACAATAGGGATGTGTTCCACTCTATCCAGAGGGTCGTTGGAGAGAGGAATCTTTGGCAGAGATGGGGTTATCAGTGGATAATTCTAGATGTTGAAGGTATCCCCTTCTCTCAGTCTAGAGAGTCACATTTTCTAGTTATTTTGGTCAAGCGAGGAGAGTCAAGTGTTGGTGAGTGTCAATTGTCTAAAATATCCTACTACTGTGTGATTATTTTTGGTTTTGTTGGGTTCTCCATTCATCCTCATCATTTTGGTTGCTGGGAAATCTCCCAAATCCTAACTATGAACTATCCCTCTGAGTCAATTTCCACTGTGCACCGTGTTATTCTCGATGATATGGACTCTGGCTCCTAAGGCCTACGACACCTGCACTCGAGTAGGATGGGAGGTCATTCTGAAATGAAATGTGAGAAGTGCTCCGATCTGGTCTCATAATCCCCTCCCTCCTATGGTTCCTACGATATATAACACTCAGCTTTGGGGCGGGCTTGGAAGAAATTTAGAAGAGTCTTCAACAACAAAGAGAAGAGGCTTGTGAAATGCATGCGAGGAACGCGGACAAGAACATAAAAATCTGACTACTGGAAGATGAGGTAGATGCTATACAAAGTAAAATCGATGATCTAAAAATTCAATTGGAAATGCAGAACTCCTAGATAGCTGAAGAAACAACTAGCATCGACCTCAACCGACAAATTGACTTTCATGACAAGTATGCTTATTTTGTCTAATTTTCATGAATAATTTTAAATGAATCTTGTTATTTCGACAGTTCTGTAAGGTCTAATCTAGTAAATATGTAATCTATTAGTCGCATTTTGAATTTTTGAGAGGAAAATGGGCTTGGACAATCAGTCTGTAGACAATGATGCCCATTTATGGAAATGTATATGAAATGTAAATCTCCCGTTCTTTTTTCTGCGATCGAGCACATATAAATGCAAATATATTACTATTTCCTACTAACAAAAATAGTGTACCCATTGAAATTGAACCAGGGAAAACATTAAATATTAATCCAGAATTAACCCCTTAACACGATGAGAAGTTGTTACAAGTTTTAAAAAGGAAAAAAGAATCCCCCTCTCGGGACCAGAAAGATATGAAGGGTATACACCCAAATATTTGTATACATCATATTTATATTAAAAAGGACTACACTTCCATATGAAAACCATAAATGAGAATGAATCTCGCTTTGAGGAACATTGTTAAACAAGAACTCTAGAAGTTGTTGGATGTTAATTTTATCTATCCCATATCCGATAGTGAGTGGATTCCCCTCTTGTGATTATCCCAAAGAAGGATGGTAAGTTGTGAATCTATATAGATTATCATGAATTAAACAAACCAACACAGTAAGACAGATTTCCTCTTCCATTTATTGATTAGGCTCTAGATACACTATCAGGGGAAAAGGTTTTTTCTTTTCTTGATGGCTTTAACTGATATAATTAGATATAGATCTCTGCAAAAGACTATGAAAAGATAACTTTGAGTTTCCCATATGGCATATTTGCATATCATGTTCTCCCTTTTAGTATCTACAATGCACCTACCACTTTCATTAGGGGAATTTTGAGGTCAAAAATGGGCCTCCTAAGAAAAATGTACAACCAACATAAACTTTATTAGAACCAATATGATTCAATATGATGATGTCAACCATGGGAGATGATTCACCATTTTTGGAGTAAAAAAAATTAAAATGATTAAAACATAATAGAATAATAAAACTACTTTTTCAACTCGTATTTTCAACTTATCTCCCTAACTATTTACTCAAATTTCAAGCGGGAGCACTGGTTGGATTAAAAATTTAATTCCACATCCAAGAAGTACCCATGTTGCATACTTTTGATGGAAACCGCTACATGAAAAATGAGAAATACATGGAAAAACGTGATTGCAATCACAATTTTCATGTATTTCTCATTTTTCGTGTAGTAGGGTCCATCGAAAGTATGCAACATGGGTACTCCTTGGATGAGGAATCAAATTATGCATCCAACGAGTGTTTCCGCTTGAAATTTGAGTAAACCCATAGGGACACAAGTTGAAAATACGAGTTGAAAAAATAGTTTTTTCTTTTTCCCCTCTAAAATTTGATGATGTAATCTAATCTTATTTTATTATTTCCACTATTATTTCATAATTTCCTTAGGAGGCCCATTTTAGACCTAAAAATTCCTCTAATGTTACCGTGCCATATTAGGCACATTTTCTGATTTGATTACTGATTTGATTAATGATAGAATTGAAATATATGTGGATGACTTTACACCATATCTAAGTTTGATCAAACATCATTTAATTTAGAGAAAATACTCTAACAATGTATAATGGCTTATCTTTCATTAAGTACAAAAAAATGTCATGTGATGATGACAAAGGGCATAGGATTGGGACATTTTCTCTAAGCTGCTAATTCAAGCTAATCAAACTAAAATTCACGTAATTTTGAGCTTATTTCCTCCAACAATGCAAAAAGATGTACATATATTTTTGGAGAAAAATGGGTACTATCATAATTTTATTGAAAATTACTCTAAAATTGCTTCCCCTTTGTATGAATTATTAGTAAAGGATGTAATGTTTCAATGGAATAACAACTACTAGGTTGTTTTTGAAAAATGAAAAAGCTTGTGCCTATAATCCCTATACTACATGGACCTAATTTCAAATTTCCATTCCATATTGCTTCGAATGCTTTTGATACCATTGTGGGAGCTATGATTGGATATGAAGAAGACAATAAACCATATACCATCTACTATGCAAACAAAAACATGACACCAACAGAATTGAATTATATGGTAACTGATAAGGAATTTCTTGTTTTCATATTTGCAATTACCAAATTTAGGCATTATATAACTGGCTACCTCACTTTTGTGTACATGAACCATTAGACCATTAGGTATTTATCTAACAAGCCCATTACCAGTGCACAAGTTATTAGGTGGTTGTTACTTATGCAAGAATTTGACATTATAGTTATTGATAAAAATAGTAAAGATAACGTAGTTGGAAATGTTTTTTTTAGATTGGTTATAATTGCTAACAATTATCCTATAGAAGACAATTATCTAGATGAATATTTGCTTGTAGTTTTTGTTTATACACCTTGGTATTACAAACTACACTACTACACCAAAATTACCAAATAATGTGTCTCCATGGGAAAGAGGAAGGATCACTCAACAAAGTACCTAGTTTTCATTGATAGATGGCTATCTTTTATACACATGGGTTGATCAGATAATGCAAAGGTGTTTTAGGGAACATGAAATTCAGGACATCCTCAAAGCCTACCACGATGGCCCTTGTGGTGGTCATTTTACAAATAGATGGATGGGTCATAAGGTGTTATGAATAGGTTATTATTGGCCCACCATAATTCAAGATGCTAAGAAATATGTTAAAGAATGTGACAACTATCAGAGGACGGCTAGCCCATCCAATTTGACAAAATTTCATTACAAACACAATGAGTTGTAATAACATTTGAGAGATGGGCCCTCAATTTTGTCATCCTAATCAACTCTCCATCACACCAAAAATATTACATCTTTCTCTGAACTGACTATGTGATCAAATGGATTGAAGCAAGGGCTTTGTCACGAGCCACAAAACAAGTTGTTATATAATTTCTATATGAACAATTTTTTTTGCCAATATGGGATGCCAAAAGAAATAGTCACAGATGGTGGAGCTCATATCACAAGATGTAGGATTAAGGTTCTTCTTGAAAAGTATAAAGTCTGGAACTAGGTCACTTCTCCCTATCATCCACAAGAAAATGAGTAGGTCAAGAGCACTAATAAATTATTGGAAAATATGCTCACTAAAACAGTGGCCAACCATCTCCATGATTGGGTTAATCGTCTGCTTGAAGTTTTATGGGCTTATAAAGCAACCTAGAGGAGAACAATAGTGTTTCCCCATTTGAGCTAGTATATGGGAAATATCCCATATTTCTGATAGAGTTTGAAATCAACACAATTAGGACTATAATGGAAGTTGGCTTGGATTTATCAACAACATAGAAGCATCGACTATAGAAATTACATGATTTGGATGAAATCCATTTGGCAGTATTAAAACATACAAGTCTTATTTAGCAACAAAGGGTCAAATCACATGATCAACTAGTAAAAAGAATCTATTCAAACCCGAGGATCAGACATTGTTATATCATTCCCAATTCAAGATTGTTTAGGGGAAATTACATACTAGATGGATGGTCCCTTATGAAATAAATATCGTCTTTGGTAATGGAACAATGAAGCTAGTAACTATTGATGCACAACACACCCCTTTGCTAGCTAATGAAAATCAAATTCATATGTATGATGATCCTACTTCAACAGATTCCTTTGTTAAACAATTTGTTTCTAGCCTTCAAGTAGAAATCATGCCCAAAGAAAAGTATCCCTCCACAACTATCTCAACATCTCCATATTGATTAATAATAATAATAATAATAATCAAGTATGAAAAATATTAGGAGCACAATTGGGGCAGATGAAAGGTGAAAACTAGCTCGCTGGAACTTGACAACTGATTAAAGAAAACAATAATAATTTTCAACTATGAAAACTCTTAGGAGCACAGTTGGAGCAACCAATAGATGAAAACTAGCTTGCTGGAAATTTTCAATTGATATGTGTCTGTGTGTGTGTGTGTGTGTTTGTGTTTTCCTAAAGATATAACAATGCAATTTTCTTTTCTTTATACAAATTGTTTTTACTTGTTATATTTTTTCTAAAAATTAAAATATTGTTACTTGTCAAGTAAAAACCTACTCATACTTCCTTAGTAACAATTGACTTATATTATATGGAAACAATCTTATACTCTTTTAGCATTAGTTTCAATAAAAAAGATTGCATTTTGTACTATCCATATCTGTCGTTACAAAGTATTAGTGTCACATTATCTGTAAGTCTAGTCTTGCCAAAAGAACAAGTGGCTCCATTATTTTATCAAGTCTCCTGCTATCTTTTCCAACTGATTTGGAGGGATTCTTCATTCCATGCATGATCATTATTATGAATTGTTGTATCATCAAACATCCATCATTCGACTTCTACCTCGCATATGATAACATCAAATTAAGTATGAATTGTTTAACATCTATTGAATTAATGTGGTTTAATAATACGCCACCACCTTTGTATCCCATGAATGAGCTCGTTCAAGCATTTATGTTGGGGGCGGGGCGGTGGGGGGCGTTTCCATCACCCTCGTTGATTGAACCTTACACAACCCATTATCATATCCAATCATTTCAAACCATACTACCCATAACCATTTACATTAAACTTTACTCACCAAATTAAATGGGAAACTTAACAAATTGGGAAAACCCATAGCATCATGCCCCCATCCTTTGCATGTAGAAGTTGAGAGTAGTGTCAAAATTCAATTATTACAAATTATTCTTTGAATGGAACATTTTGCAATCTACCACATGCCCAAGGATGTGGTACAATTGTAGAATAAATTAGTTGTTTATCAAGTATTCCAAACTGTGGGATGGGAAATATATTTTGAAATATTACAGAGCTTGGACAAGGAGGTCACAATGGAGTTCACTCAAAATTTGGAAAGCGAAAAGAGTGTTGTTAAAGGAGTAGAAATCATGGTAACAGAAGAAATAGTGGAAAAATTCATAGGGCTTCCTTAGCAAGGGAGCATTTGTGTGTGAGGAGAACATCAATAGCTAAAGTGAAAAAATAGTATGTTAACAGGAAGGAACATCTCCAACCATGTGGAAAAGGTTATAAACAAAAATCTGTTCCTAACCAGTGGAAGGATTTATATTTCTTTATAAAAAGTATCTAACTTACGAAGGGAAATACAAGGTAATTTTTTGTTACCATTTGAAGTTATTATTCCATCTTCACCAATAATAAATTGATAAAAATTCCATATCTTCTATTGAGAACATTACAACACATGGCTCATGCTACAACGGGTGAAAAGCACCACATAGTGATAGTAAAAAACCATGGATTAGTGAAACTCATGGTACTTGAAGGTTTAAAAGACACTAAAAAAACTTGGAAATAATATTTTGGATTTCCGGGTGAACCGATGATAACAGAACAAAGTGTACAGGAAGCTAGGGAATCTAGTGAGCCTGTGCAAAATGAAGAGCGATTTTGTGATAAAGATGATGACCCCAAGGAGGTTGAAGTTGGAGAGGATTATAACATGCATGAGTTTGAGGGAGATAATCCAAGTAACCTAGAGGAATTTTGACCACTTGTGATTGAAAATCCATTAGTAGAATTTTTGGCCCCTTCTAGAAAAAGAAAGAGACAAGTCAAGGTTTTTGTGGCTTTATTACCAAGGAGAAGAACCAATTCAATGGGATTTAAAGCAGCATCTCAAGTGACACCAATAATGCTAAGAAAATGGGGCATTGAATCAGTCACACAATGACCAGGGGTTAGCAGAATTGAGGATATTAATGAGGTGATAATTGAATCAAATAATATAGATGTGGCTATCACATGAGAACCAACTGCAAAAGGTCAATTAGCAAGGAGAATGTTTGGGAAGTGAAACGAGAACCTGAGGTTGAGCCTGTAGTTATCACACAAGAACCAATTACAAAGGAATAAGTAAAAGAAGTGTCAGTTAGACAAGAACCTGACATAATTGAAAATGTGAGCCTGTAGCTACTATACAAGAACTAGTTGCAGAAAAGAAGTAAAAGCACTGTTAGTCACATAAGTGTTGGGTTGTGTAATATTATTTCCATGACTAGCCCACATAGTTAACTAGGGGGTTATGTAATATCCCTCCCCCTAATAATAAATAATAAAAATAATAAATAATAAAATAATAATAAATAATAAATACTTAAATAAATAAAAATTATAAATCATAATGATATTAAAAATATAAATAAATTAATAAATATAATAAAAATCATAATAATAATAATAATAATAATAATTAATAATAATAATATAATTTATTTATTATTATATTATTATTATTTATTATTAAGAATAATTATAATGATAATAATTTATGGTTATTCTCTAATTAAGAATAAATAGAAATAAAACAAGAAAACTAAAAAAATCAAAAGAAAAGTAAAGAAAACTAAAAATCAAAGTCGCATGTAGACACATGGGGTGTGTGCATGTGGTTCCCCATCCAATGTTTGCTCTATTTATTAGAGGGTGAGGAGGATGGGAGGCATTCCAGTGTTCTGAGCTTCTATCTTTCATTCTCTTGGGAGAATGGTGTTCTAAGACTTAGGAGTCACTGGAAGTAGTACGTTGATTGAGGGCTCAGGAGTGGCTATTTGTAACAAATCCTTGCACAATTGAGCCTACGGTTGGGTGGAGAGTCGTACCCAAAACATTGTTGTCATTTGGCAGACTTCGATCATAGGTAATATAGGTATGTGCTTATTTGTTTGATTATGATTTTAATTAGGAAATTAACTTTATATTTACTTTTTACTATTACATATGGTATTAGAGGTGGTTCAACCCTTAGGGCCTATGGGCATATAAATTTTTTATTTTGTCAGGATATTTAACTTGACTTGTTTTTTAACGTTACAGGATTCTTACTTTCCTACGAGTAATTTCCATGGTAACTGATTTTGGAATCGGGGTTTCTAGATTTCCACAATTTTGATTTGTTTTCATTAATTTGTTAGCCATTGTTTGTAGGCTCTACCACAACTTAAACTAAGTGGTGTGTGTTTTATGATAGGCCTCAGTTAAAACTCGTTTATCGTAAATTTATATATTGTGGTTCTGAAGAATAATTTGGTTCTATGATTATCTTTGTCTTCCACGACCTCTGCACTCTTCTGGCAGTTGGCTACATAACCTGAGTGGGGAGGCTAATAGCGTGCCATCCCATCCATCCGGATATTTCCAATTCAATTACTTGTTTCAAACAATCATTGAATTTAGTGTTGATTTGACTGCAAATTTGTTGATAGAACCGATCACATCCTATTCTTAAATACCCCATACCTCTTGCATGCATACATGAAGTAATTACTATTTCCAACATTATTTTGGATTCATTACAAAGTTGATCATATTTACTTTACATAATATTCGCTTTCTTTCAATAAGGGTTGAGATCTTGGTAAATATGGCATTGTGCTAGCATTTCCCTTGAATAATATTTTTCTCGCTGGCATATCAATTAAATTAATGGTGTCCTGGCATAAAATTCAAACACAATGAGTTTTTCCCTTTTATTATAGTCCATCATCATAAATTTATAGTTCATATGCAATGATCTCAATGAATGGCTACAACGTTTCAACTTTTACAATGTTTTCTGATTTGGCTATTCGGTTTTCACTGTCAAAATTTAAACATGTTTAAGCTTGGGATATTTATGCAAAATTTGTGGAGACAAGTCTAATAAGAAATTAACACACTTTGTTTTCTTTCTAATGTAGTTTTGTACTTATAAATCTGTGCATAATAACATGGTATTTGGGTTTATAGTTCTGAACCATTGGGTTCTTTTGTATTCAATGTATGGCTTCTATGATCATATAATCCATGTTCTCAAATCACATCGTTTTCATGCTAAGTGATGAATGAATGAAATTCTTCTCTTGGGGCATCAATGTTTAAACATTTAAAGACATATTGGGAACTCCTTCCCAGTGAATGTTCGCTGTGGTATGATAACCGTTTGCTGAAATCATTTCTTAATTGTTGGGTTATCATTGCAAACAAATCATCACACACGTTTCGTAATTCATCAAGTTTAAACAT
Source organism: Pinus taeda (assembly GCA_000404065.3). Classification (NCBI taxonomy): domain Eukaryota; kingdom Viridiplantae; phylum Streptophyta; class Pinopsida; order Pinales; family Pinaceae; genus Pinus; species Pinus taeda. The sequence goes on from APFE031602800.1 coordinate 192,609, forward strand.
TTAAAGAAATACTCGTAACTCTTTCCCATTCAATGCTCTGTGGTGTGATAACAGGGTAGATCATGGCTCCTAAATGTCGAAGACAAACCTGAAACAACCTTGAGGTAGAAACACCACCTCCCACAACTTCAGAGATAGAAACCCTAGCTAAGTAAGCTATATTACATTCCCTTGGGGAAATGACAAATATCTTTAAGGACTAGACCTCAAGCCAAGGATGAGATCAAGGAAATGTGCAAAGAGAATTGGAACAAAAACACAAACAAGACCTAAATTCTCAATTCAATGCCAAAGATGGACAAGAAAAACTTGATATTATGAAAGAAGTCCAAAAATACAAATTATCAGAGTTTACGAGTCTAGAAGGGGGTTCAAAAGTAGAAGCATGGGTAATGGGTGTTAAAAGAGCACTTAGGTTTAAGAAATACACTTCTAGGGAAAATGCCCAGATATCAATAAGTCTACTAAAAGGAGATGCCTTATTATGGTGGGTAAATGAAGAAACGAAGATGCAAGTCACCCCAGTGGAAGTTACTGGGGAAATGTTTGAGGAAGCCTTCTGAACTAGGTACCTATCAGAAGAGTACAAACACCAACAAGTAGGCACTTTCCATGAAGTACAAAAAAATGGTAGATCTATCGAGGACTATGAAGCTGAATTTTATTCGTTGGTCCATCACGTGGACTATATGGCTAATGATAAAAGTCAAGCTAAAAGATTCTTGCATGGACTCAACCCCTTAGTGCGAGCAGAAGTCGCCATGTGGAAACCCACCACTATGGCAACAACCACTAGTTTAGCCAAACAAGTCCCGAGGAAGATGAATGTGAAGAAACAAATGGTGGTTGATGAAAATTCAGGAAAGGAACATTCCACAATGAGGCTAAATAAACTTAGGGGGCAGCCATATAGATTCCAGCGAAGACAAAACACTATTTCTCAGATCGCTAGCGCAACTTTTCGACTGACTCTAGGAGGACGTAAGGGTCAGCCTTACTTGAATAGTGTGTGGGGTATAATATTTGGTGGCTAGGGACAAGTATAATGTAAGAAGCAGGAACAATTAGAATGTTGGCAATGTATAGGTCCACATTATAGAAAAGATTTTCCAAGTTATCAAATAGGGATTAAACAATAAGAATACAAAGAAAAAGGAGGAAGACCACAAAACCCACATTGAATTCATGCAGCCACAAACCATCGCCAGGCTAAGCACCAAGCCACTATAGTAGAGTCTGTAGGTATGATCAATAACATCCCTCTATCTGTGTTAATTGGTCCAGGTGTCGCTAATAGTTTTATTTCACCTTCAACAATACTTAGATGTGGATTGACAACTCATGAGAAAAGTAACTTTAGAATGGTAGAAATGGCATCAGGCTCTCAGCAATCAGTAGGGTAATTGGTAAGAGATTATAATGTTAACATTGGAGGGTGTGATACCAAGATGAACCTATATAGTACAACTCTAGGGATGTATGACTTAATTGTGGGAATGGATTGGCTTGAACCCCATCAAGCTATATTGGATTGTTATAATAAGACAGTTCTCATAAAAAATGACCAAGGAGAAACCAAAGTAATAAAATGGATTAGACGTGATGTAACGTTGTGCCTCATTTTATCTAGGAAAGTTAATAAATGTATGAGGAAAGGGTGCAAGATTTATGTTGTAGAAATGGTTCCTACCAACAAGAAGTCCTCGGATAAGTTGCACCCACTACTTTCCAAATTTGTAGATGTATTCCCTCTAGAACTACCAGGTTTGACTCCAATTTGAGAAATTGATTTCTCCGTAAATTTGAAACTAGAAGTGGAACCCATATCCAAAACACCTTATCGAATGACTATTCTAGAGCCTAATGAATTGAGTATATAGCTTAAAGAACTCCTTGATCAAGGTTTTATATGACTGAGTGTGTCACCTTGGGGTGCACCAGTGATCTTTGTAAAGAAGAAGGATGGAACTTTTAGGTTGTGTATTGATTACTGAGATCTAAACAAGGCCACCATTTGGAACAGGTACCCCATGCCTCGAATAGATGACCTCTTTGACCAAACAAAGGAGCTTCAATATTCTCCAAGATAGAATTATGGTCAGGCTATCATCAACTAAGAATCAAGGAGGAAGAAATACTTAATACGGCATTCAGAATGCAATATGCACACTATGAGTTTATTGTTATGCCATTTGGTTTGACTAATGCCCTAGCAGCCTTCATGAACTTGATGAACAATGTCTTCCAAAAATATTTGGACCACTTTGTCCAAGTGTTCTTGGATGACATCCTCATTTATTCCCGTAATGAGAAAGAGCATCTAGAACACTTGAGGTTGGTACTACAATGCCTTAGAGAACATAAGCTATATGGAAAACTTTCTAAATGTTCCTTCTTTGAGAAAGAAATTCAATATCTAGGCCATACCATTAGTGGGAAAGGCATTGCAGTTGATTACAGTAAGATTGAAACTATAATGACTTGGCCCACTCCTTAGAATGTCAAGGAAGTACGCAACTTTATGGGGTTGGCAGGTTGCTATAGAAGAATTGTAAAAAGGTTCTCAAAGATATCTAATCCCATCACCCACCTCTAAAGGAAAGGGGTTAAGTTTGAATGGACAAGTGAGTGTGAGAAAGCATTTAATGAGCTAAAACGTCAACTAACAACTGCTCCAACGTTAAAAGTACCCAACATGGAAAAGGACTTTCTTGTTGGGTTGTGTTATATTCTTTCCACGACTAACCTACGTAGTGAACCGGGGGGTTAGAGGGGTGGCAGAGCCCCCCCTTCGTTATGCCGATTGCGCAGCGGGGGGGCGGCAGCCCCCCTTGTCCGGGGGTTTTGAGGGGGGGGGGTAGCCCCCCTCTACGGGGTTCAGGGCAGCGCCCCGAGAAAATTTTTTTTGGACCCTATATTAGGTTGGGCGAACCTACCTATGGTTTTTCGGTCCATTGGTTTTGGACGCAATGGTTTTCGGTCCATGGTATTGGATGCTTCGGCATGTATAAATATTGTATTTGTAACATTGAAAGGAATATAATGAAAAATCAAGCTGGTAGTCTCGGTTTTGAGATCCAGTGGGAAATCTCTGTGTATATGTGTTTTATGTGTTATGCTCTCGCATTTTTATTTTTCCTATGATTTAGAATTCGTATGCAGGTAATTTCTGTACAGGGTTAAAACCTACATTTCTTGTATGCACAGATGCATCTGAAGAAGAATTAGGTGCAGTGTTGATGCAAGATGAAGAGGTTATCGCTTATTCTTCATGAAAACTCAAGAACCATGAAATCAATTATGCGACTCATGATTTGGAATTAGCAGTGGTTGTAATGGCCTTGAAATTGTGGAGACATTATCTAATGGGGTGTCAATTTGAATTAGGAACAGATCATAAAAGTCTCAAGTATATCTTCACACAAAAGGACCTTAATACTCGACAACGATGCTAGAGTGAGCTATTTAGTGATTATGATTTCTAGATATCCTATATAAAGGGAAAAGAGAATAAAGTTACAGAAGCTTTAAGTAGGATACCTAGACTTCATTCAATATCATCATTAAAGATAGACTTGAGAAGCCGAATTCTCAATCACCTAGTAGGGGACCCATATTACCAGTAAATAAAATTTGCCTTACAACAAGAGGTACCTGTGGCAACCAAGTGGGAGGAATACACCTTAGAAAATGATGGATTGCTATGATATAAGGGTAGGATTTATGTCTTAGAATATGATGATCTTCAGAATTTAATAATGAAGGAAGCTCATCAAGCTCCATATGTTGCACATCCAGGAGTCCAAAAAATGTATGCAAACTTAAAACAACTATTTTTCTGGACAAGAATGAAAAAGGATATAACAAATTTTGTGGCCCGATGTTTAGAATGTTAATAGGTTAAGGCTAAACATCATCACCTGGTAGGAATTTTACAACCCCATGATATATCGGAAACTAAGTGGGAAGTTGTTTCGATGGATTTTGTTGGAGGCTTACCTATGACATCCTAAAGACATGACTGCATTATGGTTGTGTTTGATAAATTAATTAAGAGTTCTCACTTCATTCCAGTCAAGACCACCTTTGAAGCATCAGATAGCACTCAAATTTTCCTAAAAGAAATAATTTTCCTTCATGGAGTGCCATGAAAAATAATATATGACAGAGATGCACATTTTACTTCCAGATTTTGGAAAAGTCTATTACAATCTATGGAAACAAAACTAAATTTCAGTACAGCATATCACCTAGAGATAGATGGTCAAACAGAAAGAGTAAACCAATTGTTGGAGGACATGCTAAGAATGTATTTCATGGACCAACAAAACCAATGGGAGAAATACCTTCCCTTAGTGGAGTTTGCATACAACAATAGTTACCATAGTTCAATATAGGCAGCTCCCTTCGAAATCTTGTATGGAATACCATGTCATACTCCATTAAGTTGGGCTCAATTAGAGGATCGAGTCATGTTGGGACCTGAAATGCTCCAAGAAATGGAAGAACAAATGGCCACAATTAAATAGAGACTAAAAGAAGCCAGGGATCGCTAGAAACGTTATGTTGATGCAAAGAGAATTGATAGAAACTTTGAGGAAGGAAGCCAAGTTTTTATTAGAATCAAACCCTTTAAAAGTCCCTTTAGGATGGGTAAGGGAAAAAAGTTATCACCTAGATTTGTTGGGCCATTCACGATCCTAGAGAGGATTGGACCAGTTGCTTAAAAGCTCGAGCTTCCATTCCATCCAAGAAGGATGCATAATGTGTTTCATGTTTCTATGCTTAGAAAATATGTACTCGACCCATCCCATGTTTTGAAATTTGAAAAATTGCAGGTTTTCAAGGAAGGAGTCCTTCAGGTCGAACCATTCTGTATACTGGACGTTGGGGTTGTTGACTCAGGAACCATGAGTTTGAGCAAGTCAAGGTCCATTGGGACCAATATAGCCTAGGGTCAGCTACTTGCGAAGATGCAGATGTTATTTTTAAATACTTTCCTTATTTAATTGATTAAAATATGTGGTAATGCTTATTTAGTTAAGATAGATACTTTTTAGTTTAATTGGCTGATATGATATAATGATGCACATGTGGTTCTTATAGTGATAATGTATCCTTATGATTTGCATAGGATTTATGATGCTACAATATGAGATTTATTGACATGTGGTTCATCCATTATGTAATATCTTTGATGAAATATGTTCATATCATAAATTAAGATGATGAAGCATGTAATAGTTGCATACAAATGACATGCATGACCAAGCAGTTTGTTATTTTGTGATTAACAATGATGAATGTTCTCATGATGACATGCAAGACTTGGCATGTGGATTATTTTCTATGATACTATGATGGTATAGCTAATGCATTATTGCATGTTGAGCTGTAATGATCTACAGGACTCCACATTAGGCCATGAAGATCGATTTATTTGGTGATCTCGTGCAAGCCCATACGCATGAGGGAGAATAAGTAACACCATATGGGCTGGGGACAAAACTTAATCAACACTAAATATGCCAGTAGTTCCTTTGTCTTGTGTATAGCTCTTGATGGATAGCTCTTCAAGGGCTATGGGACCATCTTGAGGAGGCCAAGTGCCTAATGTTCTAGGCTAGGTGCCTATTATTAGATTGGGATGCCGAAGTCTGGAAGGGATGTAAAGGACTTCGATGCCTGGGCCTGTGCACCTTAGTAGTTGTGGAGGAATTGGGCCAGCCTTGCGAGATGCCTAGAGTCATTGAGTATTGTACTGAATTCCTGCCTTGGGGCAGATGAGGTCTGAGTCAGGCGTGAGCCTTAGGGCTATCCTTGGACTAGGATACAAACCGGGTCAGGCTTATGCCTGGTGCCAAAAGTGGGAAAAGGGACAGAGATTCCTTGAGATTTCATGGGGTATTGGGGACTTTCAATGCCTGCTTGTTATACTAGTTCAGCAGAGGGTGTTGGCAACATGAAGTAAATAAAAATAAATAATAAATAATACATCACTTAATATAAAAATAATAAATATTAAATTATATAAATTATTATATATATATATTATATTATATTATATATATATATATTATATTATTTATTATATATATATCTAGATATATATAATGTTTATTCTCTAAATTAAATTAAATAGAAATAAACAAGAAAATCAGGAAAAAACAAGAAAATAAAACAGGATAGCTAAAGAAAAGAAAAGAAATTAAATAAAAACAAGAAAATTAAAAAATCAAAGAGAAAAATAAAGAAAGCTAAAAATCAAAGTCGCATCTAGACACATGGAGTGTGTGCATGTGGTTCCCCATCCAATATTTTCTCTATTTATTAGAGGGTGAGGAGGATGGGAGGCATTCCATCTTTCTGAGTTTCTATCTTTAATTCTCTTGGGCGAATGGTGTTCTAAGACTTAGGAGTCACTGGTAGTAGTACGTTGATTGAGGGCTTGGGGGTGGCTAGTTGTAGCAAATCCTTGCACAATTGAGCCTACGGTTGGGTGGAGAGTCGTCCCCAAAACCTTGTTGTCATCTAGCAGACTTCGATCACAAGTAATATCGGTATGTGCTTATTTGTTTCATTATGATTTTAATTAAGAAATTAACGTTATATTTACTTTGTACTATTATAAGTTAGAGGGGGGCGGAGCCCCACCTTTCTTCCATCAATTGCGATGGTTTTCGGTCCATGGTATTAGATGCTTCAGAATTATAATTTTCACACAAGAACCAATTATAGGAGAAGAATTGAAAGAAGTGTGTTAAACATAAGAAGCTTGCACGAGTGAAGGATTTGATATTGCAATCCTAGATAATGAGGAAATTGATGTTGAGTTTATTCCACCTGAAGAAGTAATGGTTGAAGCATCTGAACTTGCCATAATTGAGGATACTGGTACTGTGCCTAATATACAAGAACCAATCATAGGAGAAGATAACGTGACAATAGGCCAAAACCTTGATGGGAGTGAGTAAGATGATATTGTGGTTATAACAGTGGGGCCACCTGTAGAAAAACCAATGATTGTTGAGGCTACTATGTGCAATATGTTGAAGAATCTAGGGCATTCATATTTAGAGCAATTCTTCCGTACGTGATAACAATTTGTGAATTGTTAATGCAATTTTATCTTAGCTTGATTGTTTACTTCATTATTAGTATGTGTAAGTTAACTTCATCAAACTTCTATCAAACAAAAAGAGACAAGAACACAAATAGTTGGCTATCTGCCAGGGCCAAAACCTCTCCCTCTTGGAGAGGGAAACCCATACATAAATTCTTCTTATCGATATTCCATTGACGAATACCTAGACCATGACCCTTGACACACACTACCACCATAAGACCAAGATACCAATCCTCCTTGTGTCACTACTTCTGCACCACATAGGTCACCATCATTGTGATCTTCATCACTACTACAACACCATGCCCATCACCACTGCTGCAACACCTTGCTCTTCATTATTGCTACACTTTGATCTCATGAGATCATAAGATCATAGTTTATAGCTACTATGATTATGGTTATGTTTGGATTAGATTACTATGACAACACTGCATCACACTGAGTCTAAGAGCCTATGGTAATCAACAAGACCATGTGTCTTCTTTCATATATATGTTGAGGATCTCTCCCATCATATATCATATTCATGTAACCTTAACTAATACATTATTTCAAGGCTCCTATAGGTATGTCACAGTATGTGAGAAGGCCGAACGTATTCATGAGAATCATTACTTCATTACATGTTGCCTAATCTACTCTTATTCATCAAGGACACCAAAGGTATGTTGAGAGTATTAGCTCTGTTGTTGAGATATATCTTCATGGATCCATGTAAAGATGTCAAGGTTGCAATCACATTGTTGTGTCTCTATCCACAACCTTACATGTCTGAGGGTTTCTCCTTCTAATCATAGGTATGTCGAGAAGATATAGGACTAGGTTCTATTGCTCCTTATACCTATCCGAGGAGACAGCTGAACCCTACCTTACTGCGGATCTGATTGCGGCTTCTTGACCGTTGTCTGCAGCTACTAATCCTTGACTACGACTCCTCTTATTTGCGGCTCCCTCTTGATTGCAGCTACCTCACTATCTATGACTCCCTCTTGACTGTGGCTACCTCATTATCTGCGGCTCCCTTACTGCAACTCATTAAAGGTACCCTAAATCTATTCAATGATTTTTCATTAACCCTTCATGGGTATTTATAGTAATCATCCCATATATGCAAGCCGACATCAACTTATGAACCGATGTGTCTCTTGTTTCAAGTCGACATGACATAATTATATATATTTAAATCATTTATTTGCGCCGACATGATCATATCCTTATTGTTTTTCTTACAAACTTCAGCAGGATTGTTTTGAGCCATTGATCTTGGTCTTGGAGGCGTGTTAGACACCTTTGAAGGCTTATACATATTTACATAAACTCATGAATAGTTGCTATATACATGACATGACTCTTTGACATATAAATAAATCCTAAAGACATCAAGAAGAAGTCTTTGAACTAGAGACACTTCTTGCTCATGAAACCCATGTAGAAAGATTACAAAAATAAATTATTTTCTTTTATTACATCAAATACAAAGATCTTGTCATCATGAAGACTAAACCTAGGTAAAATTTCTTCAAAAATCCCTCTTAACTAGGGAGGTATTCATAATGGTACTTGGTCATTCTCAATATGAATAATTTCTCATTAGATGAATCAGATTTGCAATCCTTCTGTTATAGCATCATTTCAACCAACATTGTTTTCATTTAGCAAGACCTTGACTAACAACTCTATCTCTCACTTAGATTAGAGAACACAATGCTGGCAAGACCAATGAGTGATAGATGCACATCATCATTGTCTCTCTTAGGGTCATACTCACCCAAGTGTTCTCCAAGTATGCCCTACTAGGACTATTCTCATCTTGGTTTCCCAGCCCTCAAGAATATCGGTCCTCTTGCCCACTCTTGTCTTAGATTCCCTACCACATCGTCAAAGAGTGTCGATGCCAGATGATTACACAATTTTCCATTCTTTCTTCCAAATAGAAGAGAAGAATGTCGTTTCTAACTCTCCCTCTTAACGAGGGATGAGTTCCAAGTTTCTCTTTACTTATAAACTTGCTCAAGTTCCTTTGCTCATAGGAACTTCCTAGAGCTCCATCTTACCCAGGGACTCTATCATGTGTGCTTTATAAGGTATTCCTGTTGACTAATGATTTAAGACTTTGATGTCATCAATTTCTTCCCATGTAGGGTTAGCCATCCATTACTTTCCTCCATCATGTTATTCCTTATTTTCTGGAAAGTATCCTCCTTGGCTTCATATATGGGGCTTCCTTCATAAGATCATATGTCTTCACTCTTCTTCAATAGTGATTTCTCTGGATCACAAGGTTGTTAGGTCCCTATACTACTAGTGTAACCCCTTATTGTTATTAGTACAACCCCCTTATTATATTGTTGTGCCCATGTGGTCGCCATATTGTTATTATTGTGCCCCATAGAAGCCCACTACTGTTATTATTGTGCCTTTACATTATTATTGTTATGTTGGCTCTTATTATATTATGACCCCTTAGACTCCTATATATAGAAAGGAGGTCTTGTCATTTGTATCATCCAAGAATTGTTCATTTTTTTAATGTAAATGATGTTGCCCCTCAAAGAGGTTGATTTATAAGGCGTTCATCTATATTTTCTATCTTTTTGTTTGTTGGTTTCATAACATTTGGTATCAGAGCTGTGGATTCTAGGGTTTCGCTACTCCAAATAGGTCATTGTGGTATTTTCGCTGTAACTTTTTCGCTACGAAGTTTCAGAAGCTAAAAAAAACCATTTGAGAAGAAATTAGTCCAAACCGTGCATTCAATTTTCAGATCTTGTGTCACTAAATTTTTGGAGATATGAACTGAGGAAGTTAGGGCTTTTTCAAGCTCCCGAATTTCATCTAAAATAGCTCATTGTGGAAGGTTCGCTATAAATTGTTCGCTATGAAGTTTCAAAAGCTACAAAAAAAACCCATTTGAGAAGAAGGTGGTCTAAAACTAGGATCTGAATTTCAGATAATGTCTCGCTATATTTTTGGATATATGATCTGAGAAAGTTATGGCTTTTGTAGAAGCCTGAATTACATATTTAACAGGTGACCTAGGGAAAATCATCATAACTCTTTCTCTGAGCATTAGATTGAAATTTCATAAAAAGTTACAAAAATAGTATAGACTGTAGTTTTCTATATATGTTTTTCAGATCTGAAGGTAAAACAAGTTACAAGTGGCATTTCATACAAGTTTGATCTTCTTAAAAGGTATATAATCAGGTCATCTTGGGAGATTGTGTATAACTCTTTCTTGGAGAATCCAATCTCAATAAGACTGGTGGCATTGGAAAGAGGACACAGAGGGATACTGTAGATAGCGATTTTAGAACTTGGGGTTTTGAAAGTATAGAGTTACAATCGTTGCAATATTGAGCTCCCAAACTCAAGAAAAGGCAATATGAGGAAGCTTGATGGGAAGGATCCATTAAATTGGATACTACAAATGGAGAAATATTTTGATCTACATGGTGTACCATTGTTACAAAAGTTATTTATTGCATCTAATTATTTAGAACTGAATCAATTTTTATGGTATAAAGGGCTTTGTTCTCGTAAACCACTTGTCACGTGGTCAATTTTGATGGAGGAAATGATAGCACATTATGAGGATACAAAGAGAAACACCTTCTGTAGCCAATTGATAAATCTAAAAAAAAAGCGTTCAATGGTAGAGCACATTGAGAAGTTTCAAAACTTGAATATAAGGGAAAATGATATTCTAGAGAAGTAGAGGATTGATGTCTCCATAGGGACTTTAAAGGATAACATTCAACATGAGGCTTGTCTTTGGGAACCTGATTCTTTGGAGAAGGCATTCAGGTTGGCAAGAAAAGTGGAAAGCAAAATTATGGAAACAAGGAATTATACCCCTCACAACTATAAACATGAAAGTGTTGTTTCTCCTAGCCTTCCACAACCTACAAGGGTGACACGAAAACAATTGGAAGAAAAAAGAGAAAAAGGGCTTTGTTCCAATTGTGATAGTAAATGCACTAAAGGTCATAAGTCTACTAAGAAGAAATTATTTTACATGTATTATGAAGAGGAGGAAGAAAAGGATCAAGAAACATCAAAAGAAGACGATATACACCAGGAACCAACCCTAGAGAAAGAAGAAATGAATTTGACCATACCTTGTAAAGCATTGGAAAGAATTACCACTCCTCAAACTCTCAAGATACAAGGACATATCAGGAAGAAAAAGGTTCAAGAAGTGGAATATCACATCAAGAAAGAAGAAATGAATCCAACCATATCTTGTAATGCATTGGCTGGAATTACCATTCCTCAAATTATCAAGGTAGAAGGACATATCAAGAAGAAAAATGTTCAAGAAGTGAAATATAACATCGAGCATCAAGAAATAAATCCGACCATATCTTGTAAATCATTGGAAGAAATTACCGCTCCTCAAACTCTAAAGGTGGAAGGACATATCAGGAAGAAAAGGTTCAAGGAGTGAAAGATCACATCGAGCATCAACAACAAGTTCTCCAACTTTTAAAGGATAACGCCACTTTGGTGCAGAACTAAATGAAACAACAGGTAGATCAACACCGTAGTGAAAAATGTTTTGATGTAGGTGATTGGGTATTTTTATGACTACATCTCAAGCAAGCTATTTATGAGAAGGAAATTTTGGCAATACTACATGCACTTAAGAAATGACAACCTTACCCAATGGGAAGACACTTCAAGGTAAACCTAAATCATTATAGTCTTTAATACTTTTTAGAACAAATATTATCTTTAGAAGAACAAAAAAAATGGGTCACAAATATGTTGGGTTATGACTTTGACATCATCTATAGAAAATGGAAGAAATTTTTTGTTGCAAATGCACTCTGAAGAAAGGATGAGGATGTGGAAGCATTGTTTTGTGATGTTTCTATTATCCAACCAGATTAGATAAACAAAGCAAGGGATGAATGGAAGAAGGATGAAGAAGTCTGGCAACTCATTCAAAAGCTGCAAAAGATCCCAGTTCAAACAATATTACCAGAACTTGACGAGGAAGGAAAAATCATATTGGAACCTGGAGCAGTCACAAAAGAAAGAACTCGATAGCTATGAAATCAATCAATCTTAGAGCATCTCATCAAGTGGAAGAACTTACCCACTGAAGATTCCACATGAGAGGACAAGAATTTTATATAGAAGCATCAAGAACTAATCAAGCATTGAGGACAACACTTTTTTAAGGAGAGGGGCATGTTAGGTCCCTATACTACTAGTTTAATCCCTTATTGTTATTAGTACAACCCCATTACTATATTGTTGTGCCCATCTGGTCCCCATATTGTTATTATTGTTCCCCATAGAACCCCACTATTGTTATTATTACGCCCTTACATGATTATTGTTATGTCGGATCTAATAATATTATGACCCCTTAGACTCATATATATAGAAAGGAGGTCTTGTCATTTGTATCATCCAAGAATTGTTCATTTGTGTAATGTAAAGGAGGTTTCCCCCTTGAAGACGTTGATTTATAAGGTGTTCATCTATCTTTTATATCTTTTTGTGAGCTGGTTTCATAACATTACATAGCTGTGACATCCTTCAGAAATCTTCTTTCCTTGATCCTGCCCACATACCTAGATTTTTCCAAGAGGTCAGACACCATAAACAAATCACATATTACCTTTTGGTGATGGCCTTCTTCCAGTGACATCTTCTTGTAGGTAGCAATCATCCTTCATTCATGTTGACACATCTCCCAATGATCTCTGTTGTCAAGCGTCATCATCTTTTCATACTTCCATCAAAGTCATCACATCATTCCGGGGGGTTTCTTGGTCAAGTCTTCCTGATCCTTTGGATGTTTACTTCCTTCATCATGGTTGCATGTTTCAAGATCTCTTTCATCCTCATGCATTTCATTCCCAGGAGCTCTCAGAGTTCTTCAATTGTAGTCAACTACCTCATACTTCATATGAGGACGTATTATGTTGATTTCATTGAGTTAAACATATGTCTTTCCGCATCCTTTCAGAGGAGGAGATCTATTCCCTTTTGATCATGCTTGATCTATTTTATCTACAACCACATATCATGACATTACAATATCAAATGCAAATACAAATACAATCATACATACCTCATTTTCCTTCAAGTATTTTCCTACAACTTCCTTGATTGAAAATATCTTCAATCCTTGGGTCTAATCCATTCTTTATGTCATTGAACCACCAACTCATGAGTTCCAAGAGTTGGAATTTCTAACTAGACATTTGCTAGGATATCCCCCATTGAGATCTCTATTAGAAATCCTTCAGGGTCTATTATATCCCCATCTGACAAATGCTTCCTTTGACTTCTTCCTCGTCGTATAATGAGATTCCCAAGAGTTATGTTCTTCATGATTACATACGAGATCTTGACGCCATGATGCATCTTACTACGTTCACATCTATAGGGAATTTTGATAGGGTCCTTTTGAGAGCGATACCATCTCATCAATATTGAAGATCCATTACTCCCTCTTTCCCTTGATCCTTTACTTAGCTTTTTGTCAAGTAAGCTTTTCATAGTACTTACCTTGTCAACCTTTCCTCTACTTATCTGCACTTATTTGTATCCCATCAACTTGCCTTTCTCTATTTGACATAGAGACCACATATTGTTGATCGAGGTAATATTTTTGTTTATGGACATTTGTTACCTTGCTTATCAATGATGTTTGTCTAGTCATCATTTTTCCAGATCTCTCAATTGAGATCTCATCAAGATGTCTCTTCTATATACATTTCAGATGGTATGTCATCTAGCATTTCATCAATTCTTCTTGTGTCCCTTTTCTTGTTTCATAGAACCCTACTAGTTCTTATGACTTCAAAGGAGGCCTTGATGTTTTGACTTCTCTAAGGATAATGACAATCCTCCTTATTCTATGCAATATCCTTGATGTCCCATCCAATATGTATATATTCTTTCAATCATGAAGTCATAAAACAAAAATTTGATTATAAAAGGTACTTAGTTGATTGTGAAGATGTAGTCTTCGCCTTGATCATGTTGGTAGAAGTTGGAGCAGGAGTTTTCATTTGACTGAGATCCTTAGGTTTACTTCCAACAAGCAGTTGATACATGTCGAATTGAGGTTACTTGTCATGATCCATAGAATGGCTTATGTTTACAAACACTCTCATATATGCCTTTGAATCAAGTTGCCCTTAAGATCTGATATCTTAAGACCTTGTTCTTTATAAAGAAGTATCCAAACTGAGATACTGAGATGTTATGGAGGAATTTTTCAAAACATAACCTCATATCTGAAGATTGTTGATATCTAAAACCCTTTTTTTTGTAGACTAATCTATGATCTATGACTATGGTTTGATTCTGCCATATAGATCCTCAGTTGATTTGATGTCTTGTACAGACTGATTCTTGAATGTCTCTTTTCTACCCTTACTTTGACTGTTGAAACCTTCCCATTGATACCATGTTGAAGAATCTATGGCATGCATATTTAGGGTGATTATTTGATACATGATAACAATTTGTGAAGTGTTAAAGAAAATTTTATCTTATCTTGATTATTTACTTCATTATTAGCATGTGTAAGTTAACTTCATCAAACTGCTATCAAACAAAAAGAGACAAGAACACAAATAGTTGGCTATCTTCCAGGTCAAAAACCTCTCCCTCTTAGAGAGGAAAAACCATGCATAAATTCTTTTTATAGAGATTCCATTGACGAATACCTAGACCATGACCCTTGACACATTCTGCCTCTCCAAGAACAAGATATCAATCCTCCTCATGTCACTGCTGCTGCACCACATAGGTCATCACCATTGTGATCTTCATCACTGCTGCAACACCATGCGCATTCATCACTATTGCAACACCTTTGTCTTCATTACTATAGCACTTTGATCTCGTGAGATCATAAGATCATAGTCTATAGCTACTATGATTATGGTTATGCTTGGATTAGATTACTACGACAACATTGCATCACACTGAGTCTAAGAGCCCGTGGTAATCAACAAGACTCTATGTCTTCTTTCATATATATGTTGAGGATCTCTCCCATCATAGATCATCTTCATGTAACCTTAACTAATACATTATGTCAATTGTACTATAGGTATATCAAGGTATGTGAGAAGAATGAGAGTATTCATGAGAATCATTACTTCATTACATGCTTCCTGGTCTACTCTTATTCATCAAGGACACCACAGGTATGTTGAGAGTATTAGCTAAGATGTTGAGATATATCTTCATGGATCCATGTAAAGATGTCGTGGCTACAATCATAGTGTTGTGTCTCTATCGACAACCTTACATGTTTGAGGGTTTCTTCTTCTAGTCATAGGTATGCCGAGAAGATATAGGACTAGGTTCTACTACTCCTTATACCCATCCGAGAAGACAATTGAACCCTACCTTACTGCAGATCTGACTACGAATTCTTGTCCCTTGTCCATAGCTACTTATCATTGACTGTGGCTCCTTTTGTCTGCGGCTCCCTCTTGGGTGCAGCTATCTAACTATATACGGATCACTCTTAATTGTGACTACCTCACTATCTGCGGCACCCTTACTTCATGACTGTGGCTCCTACTGTGGCTCCCTTACTACAACTCATTAGAGGTATCCGAAATCTATTCAATGATTTTTTGTTAACCCTTCATGGTATTTATAGTAATCTCCCATATATGCAAGGGGACAATCAACTTATGAATTGACGTGTCTCTTGTTTCAAGCTGACATGACATAATTATGTATATTTAAATCATTTATTTGAGCCAACAAGATCATCTCCTTCTTGTTTTTCTTGTAGACTTCAGAAGGCTTGTTTTGAGGGATTGATCTTGGTTTGGGAGGGTTGTTAGACACCTTTGAAGACTTGTACATATTTACATAAACTCATGAAGAGTTTCTATATACATGACATGACTTTTTGACATATAAATAAATACTAAAGACATCAAGAAGAAGTATTTCAACTGGAGACTCTTCTTTCTCATGAAATCCATGTAGAAATATTACAAAATTAATTTATTTCCTTTTATTACATCAAATACAAAGATCATGTCATCATGAAGTCCAAACCTAGTTACAATTTCTTCAACACAAGAAGGAGGAAAAGAATAATTCAAAGAATGTTATGAGAAGTGGGAAGAAACCCTATCCCTTAGTTGGATAGGTAATAAGATTGAAGAAAGAGAATCAGAGATTGAGACAATTGAATAGGGTATTAAAAATTTAAGTGAGATCAGTGAAACTAGATACTCAAGGGAAGAAATTGAAAATAAAGAAGAAACCCTGTTTTGTAGAAAGGAAGTTGTAAGTTGTACTGCAAAAATAACATTAACATAAATAGAAGAAATAGGAACCTATGATTCTCATTCCCTTGTAATGTTAGAAGTAAATGTGATAAATGGAGAATCCTTGATATGGCCCGTCAGGAGTACATTGTTCCTTTGGAAAAATATCAACAAAATGTTAGAGAATTTGAAGAAAGGAAAGAAAATGCTTTTATATTTTACTGGACGAATAAAATATAGTGTGGGGAAGATAAGGAAAAATTATAGAGTGCATATGAGCACATATAAAAGTTAAAAGGAGAGAAGCAAAAGATAGGAGCACTCATTAAGGAATTGTTGGAATGTTGACCACCATCACCAATGTATGCCTTGTTCCTACTTGAACACTTTATTTCTTTTTAAATTATAGAAATCATTAAAAGAAATATTTATGAATTTCCATATGTCAAGGCCTTTTGGAAATCTTTTTATGAAGTCGATACTGCCACTCAACATGTTCTATGTGAATTCTACTTACATGATTTTTTTATTCCCTATTTGATGAAGTTTAATCATTCGCCCTCTATAGGATATCTTCGACTACAAGAATTTGTATCTCATATTATGCATCAAGTCAAATGGAAGATAACCCAAAAAAATGTCGAACATGCCTAGGCGATCTATGAACTTAGAATTTGGGTAGCCCATCCAGTGAAAATGGATTTATTCAGAATCAAAATTCTATTTACAAGAGACCTGGGGTTACAAATATAATTGTGAGAATTTAAGCACAAATAATAGATAATTGTGTAAAGGTTGTTTATGATGTAGCTACTGATGCTTTGCAAGTCTCCAATGGGAGATGGGAGTTGTCCACCTTTCCTACCAAGATTATATAACCTTTCATATATCCAGATATTCTTAGGGCCATGGGATGATTGAAAAAGTATCTATAGTGTATTGACCAAAGGAGATCTCATTGGATAGGTTTAATGTTTTTCTTCCCTTTGATTTGGTTACCTTTGGATAGATATAAGCCAATGTATGAGTTAACAAAGGTGGAACAGTTATGGGAAGTAGAAGTCAAGGTGGTAACTAGATCTAGGGCACCAAGGGAAGAGATAGAGGAAGGTTATAAACTTATCACACTACATGAGACCTATTTCTAGGCAAACAAGGACCTGAAATAAGGATTGGATGCATCAGGAAATGCATCAAAGTAAGTTGGGGGGAGATGTTGAACCCTCAAATTGTTTCTTTTATTACCCATTTTCCAGACCTAGGACTACTTTTATTACTCTATGTTATCCCTTTTTGTGACATTATCCAATTCATTATCATGTTTTGATTAAGGATTGGCAGTTCTTACAAAAACATGACATTGAAGTGATAATTTAGACTCTTAAGTAGTCTCTTCCTAGTTTCAGTTGCTTATGTGCTTTCTTGGAGATATATGTTTTATTGGGTGCAAATTCTCGAAGAGCAAATGATTTTTTATATGTTGCTACTTAGATGTTGTTACTTGTAATATTACATTATAATTCTTCTCTTATGCTATTATAACTTGATCATGTGGTCTTTGAATGGTGCTCAAGTGGGAAAGGAACAAAGGCTGACTTAACATTAGACATGAAGCTGCTATGATAGCTGGAGTATATCATAAGAAATCATTTTATTTTTGAACTATGAATGTAATAACATAAGACTTGTAACAACCTATTATCTCAATATGTATTGATTATATTTGATTCTTGGTAGGTTTTTTATTCATCCAATTTGTATAAATTAAAGTTCCTTTGAGGTTTCCAAGTTTTTTGAACATTTCCATAATAGGGGACCATCTCACAGATTATTGTACCATTTTTACTATAATATATTATGAAAGCTCCTCCCTTCTAAAGTCTTAGCCGTGTGAGTAATTTCTTCATCCCTGATTGGTGAAGGAAGGGCTCCCTTCACTGATTAGGTGTAATGATTCTATTAATAATTAGATTAGTTGGATATATGTGAGTGCATCTATGTTCTTATTATATAACAATTTTCATTTACAGTAGTTGGTTTATGTACTTATTGTTTCGAGGAGACTGCGAATTATTGGAATGGTGTGATTTTATATTTATAGTATAACTAGGTTTATTCCTTATTCCTCTTGATTTTTTTTCTCATTTCTTATAACTCAACATTAGCTCTTGGTTTAATAAAGAATTATTTCTCATTATGAATGGTTGTGTTAGTATTCATAATGCACTCCTATTACTCATAGAATGGTTTATAATTGTTGTAGCTGATACTTGCGAAATATTGGCTTGTCAAGATAGGACTTGAATCCTTGTGTGGTGATTTTGTTGTTACTTCCTTAGCATGAATTTTGTGGTCAATTTGGGTGATGCATTAGTTATTTCAAGTTATTCTTTTTAATTACTTCCATGTGATTATATTTGTGTGTGATTTCTTAATTACATGTCCATTAAACAACTAACATTAGAAAGCATCCCTTTCTTGCATATAATTTTCACACAACCTTGAAACAACAACACAATCCCTAGTTTGACAGAGTAAATGTGAAGTGTTGCAGTTGCCTCAAGCAAAAAGTTGTAGTGGTCAACAATGTCAATGACTTATATATTGTTAAAATTGTAGGTGAACATCTAATGGAATGTATTTGATTGATTTATTTATTATTTTAAAATTTGATTTAAAATTGAAAAAAAAAAAACTAAATGATATCCTAAAAACAAGAATCTTATTGAATTACATGAGGCTTGACTACCATGGAGCCTAGTGAACCCACCATTACCAAATTATAACTTAGGACAACTAAACCCCAACCTAAAACAAAGAAATTTGAATGGTGAGATTGATGCATCCTTGGATACTTTGACGGACTCATGTAAGATCTCTAAAAAAATAGAGAACCCTCATGATTATATCTTATAGTTAACTGAATTCAACTATATCATTCGATTCTAATGCCTCATGCCTATTGATTATTGTTTTTTATTATAATGCTATGACACATCAATATTATATAACTATTCTAAATAAAGACCAAATTAGAGACTTGAACTTCAGCAAGCAAGATTTGTTGTCATTGTTCATTGACCTAAGAAACAACTAGCCTTTATCAATCAATAAGAAATGTATTTGTATGGACTAGTGCACATACCAATAATTTTCAGAGTATTGGATGGATAAGTGGTCTATGGTTTCTGATAATCCTCCTTGTAATAATAGGGATATGTGTCTAACTTGTAAAGGAACAAGAAATCATTACATTACATGTCTATGTGGACTCTTTAGTCATTATAAATTGGATGAAAGGAATATATACAATACACAACTACACTCATTTTCCTATCTATAACTATATTTTTTGTTGGAATAAGTAATTACTGAGAGGGTGGTGAATCAGTAATAGTGAGGTTCTTAAACCTGTAAATACAAATATTTAATTATTTTCATTACTATCAGTTACTTGTGAGAGAATTCATAAATAAGAAAATAAACACAAGATATGGAATTCACATTTACACACAATCCATCACATGAGAAACATACACATATTGACACAGGTAGTTTTACGTGGAAACCTAAAGGGAGAAAATAACCATTTTTTGTTGTTGTTATGATGTAAATTAAGCACCTACTTAATTACATCAATTTGTTTGTGAGAACCCACTCACAAGAGGCACTGAGCCCCTTAAGATAGCAAGAAACTACTTTACAGGAGACACCAACCTCTTATGAATGTAGGAAACTACCTGCTCTAGCCATTGTTCTACTTTTCGTACAATTTTCAAACTAAAAATACAGGAAAATTCATATATATAGAAATTAAATATGGTGTGTTCCTGTACCAGTCCTATTCTTTCATCTCCCTAGTTCTCCTTTGCACTATGCTCTTTGCAGCTCAACCAACTTAGGTCTCGACCCTGTTAGACACCTTCTCCCAGTTACACTTAGCTTAGTCAGACACCCACAACATTGCACTTTGTAACTCTCAACAATTATGCATTCCCTCACTTTTCATAACTACTCTCCACTATTTTGTTCCTTTACTATGTTGTGATCAATGTTGTCTCTCTAGTCTCTACAAAATAGTGCTTGGAAGTGTACTTCTACATGGATCTCCATGTTACTATTCCATCAGAGAGTAAGGCCATGGAAACTACATAAATAATTTAGAATGGGATCGAACTGCAGTTGCATTAAAATTAATCAAAATAATTTCCATTTGAGTGTATTCCATATTGAGAAATAAATTCGTAGTCAAACTTTGCATGCTAGGAGTACCTCCATTGAATTCTTCCTGTACAAATAACATGACATTGCATCTTTTTGTTGCATTTGATACATGAAATTTGCATCCACAACACACCATGAGAACCTATAAATGCTAGTATGGCATCCATAAGCTATTCTCTTCATTTAATTCTATGAGGCATGCAAGAAATCTCAAGCATGGCTATTATGAAGTAAATTCCAACCTTTGAGAATCATGGTCCTTTCTTATATTAGCCTCCTACCTATGACAGTGAATATTGACTCCATTAAAGCATCTATGCAATCATGGTCCTTGCTTCCTTGTGTATTCATTCTTTGTAGTAATCATTAATAGAGGAAATAACTATGGTGCACCTCAACTCAATGTTGTTTGAGAGGTTGGAAGGATGTGGGTCGGCCCACTTCACGTGTTATGCATATGTGTTTTCCTCTGACTTCACGACTAGACCTAAAGGCCCGAGAATTCTTTAAAATTGAAAAACATTACAAACCTAACTCCTTGGCGTACCTTTCAATGCTAATCAGAAGGTCATGAGTCAACTTTCTCTTCCTGATTATGTGCTTGAATATGACTTAACCCGTGACTTTCACATAGGCTTGACTAGCTCGGAGGTTTGATTTTCCTATAGGCATGACTAGGGTCACTTTTCACTATTTTGGCCTATTCTATTCATTCAATTCTGAAAAAAAAAAATACACGGGAAAAAATACCCTGGCACAAACTTTGAGGTTATGCCACATCATCAGCTTATGTCATGCTGACATCATTTAGGCCATGTGGTACCTTTTGTATGTTGACATGCGTCACCTAGATTTGGCCCATTAGACTACTAAAAAATGTCGAATATGCATGCCATGTGTCCTCTATACTACCACATCATGTTGATATCATCGACCACACTACTACCAACAAATCACCGTGAGCCAATCACACTATGCCATTTGTTTTCCCATATTGGGTCCCACATAGGTCGGGGATCAAGAGTTGGGTTTTTTCATCCCACTACAATTTAGTACATGAAACAACCTCCAACTGGTCCCGAATAGACCCATCTCCTGACTTGGTCGACTACCGACTAATCCATGTGCCCGACCAAGAGCTGGTCCCACACAGATCAGGGTTCAAGGGTCATAGTTTTTCTCTCTTACCAAACTCTCAAGCACAACCGAACCTCTGACTTTATACATTTTTTGTGCAGCCTGACCCTACTCCAAAAATGACTAAGAACAAATTTTCTTTAACAAAGAGATTTCACACAAAAAACAAAGTCTATGTGGAACCTTGAGCCATGGAACCATGCCTATTGACCTTTTGATCTGCAAACTTTGACTAATAAAGTCTTTAGATCCAAGGTGCCATTTTCAAACTTCAATATACCATTGTAAATATTTTCTTAAGCACTATCCAACTAGGTCATTTCCAAGAGCTTATGAGCTAATCTTCTAAGGTGGAATCTTCTCCAAACTCTAGGTCTTTCTAGCGATCATAGCCATCTCTTTGTGGATTCTCCACTAACCCTACTATTATAATGATTCTCTATAGAGTACTACAACAACCATGGGAATCCTCCTGAATAACATGCTCTTCACTACCTTTTCTACTTTTGATATCAATGCTAGTATGTTGCCTTTGATCTCAATGCCAGTCTATTTGACATCAATTCTAGCATATCAGGTGCCACCAACCATTCAGACAATGGCAATTGTCCAACAATCTCCCCCTTTGGCATTGATGGCAAGACTCTAAGCTCCCCTTAAACCAGGCATGGTCTTCTCCATTGTTTTTCTTCTCCTTAGCACTAGTAATCTTCTACCCCTTTGGTACAAATGGCAAAGAATTCTCTTGAAAACTCCCCCTCATCCACTGCAACCTACTCTGATCCTTCAAGATGAGTAGCGACCAATATGCATTCTGATTTAGTCATTTAGAAGAAGGATTCACAATTCCTGTCTACTTCCGGAGATACACAAAGGAATCTCTTGCAAGTGGCTTAGTAAATATGTCTATTAGTTGTTCTTTAGTGGTCACATATTCAAGTCAAACAATATTAGTAGAAAGTTGTTCTATCAAGAAATGAAACTTGATATGAATATGCTTTGTCTTTTAGTGCATGATATGATTCTTATAGATGTTGATCACAATTGTGCTTTCAGACATGATTGAAATTGGATTAGTCAATTCTAATTTAATTTCCTTCAAGGCCTGCTTCATCTAGATAATTTTTTAGCAACAAGTGGTAGCTGTAATATACTATGCTTCAACGATTGACAAAGAAACAGAGTATCGTTTTTTGCTGACCTGGGACACTAAGTAGTTTCCCAAAAATATGTTGCATCATAGATTCTCTTCATGTCATCAATACTACCTGCACAATCAACATTAGTATAGGATTTGAATTTAAACTCTCTTCTTCTAGCATACCATAACCCATAGTTTGTTGTCCCTTGCAGGGATTTGGAAATCATTTTTATAGTAATGACATGAATTTCACAAGGGTAGGATTGAAATATGGCCACCATACCTACTACGTGCATGATGTTTGGTTCATACATTGTAAGATACAACAATCTCCCTATTATCAATTTGTAGACAATATGATTTATAAACAATGTCTCATATTCTTTGCATAACTTATAACCTGTAGCCATGAATGTGTTGACCGACTTGCAATATTTCACTCCAAATTTCTTCAGAGTTTCTCACACTTATGTAGATAGGGAGATAAATACCCCATTTTTTGATTTAGAAACTTGAAATCCTAAGAAAAAGGCAGTTCTCCTATCATGGAAATCTCAAACTTTGTTTGCATATGGTTTATGAATTGATGCTCCGTTTTCTCTAGATCACTACCAAAGATTATGTAATCTACATACACTACCACAATCAATAAGTGGTCATCTTCAGATCTTATGTACAAATTTTTATCTGTAGTGCCCCTTTTAAATACTTGTTCTTGAAGCTATATATCTACTTTGGCATACCAAGCTCTAGCAGCCTATTTGAGTCCATATGAGGACTTCTTAAATTTTCACATAAGCCCTTCATTTGCGTTGAGTGTGTAGCCCTCTAGATGGTCAATATAAACTTATTATTCCATATCTCCATTGAGAAACATTGACTTCACATGCATATGATATACCTTTATGTTTTTATGGTTGTAAAAGGAAAGAAACATTCTATAAGCTTCTAGTATAGCTACTGGTGGAAAGGTTTCCTCAAAATCCATGCCCTCTATCTAGGCATTCCCTTTGCAGACTAATAAAGCCTTGTTCTTGATTACTTAACCTTGTTCATTTAGCTTATTTTTAAAGACACATTTTTTTCCTATGAAATTTTTCTATTTGGGTCTTGGAGCAAGCTGCCAAGTGTCATTCTTCTCAATTTTGTCAGGTTCTTCATTCATAGCTCTCACCGAGGACTTGTCCTCACTAGCCTAACCAAGATTCTTTGGCTCAACCCAAGATAGTAAAGCAAGATTTGCACAACTTGGAATGCCAAGAAATTTCCTCATAGTTTGAATCCCAAGTCTTTGATCCCAATAATTTGACTCTTAGGATGTTCTTTCTGTACATACATGGATGGTGTATTGGGCCTTAGAGTTGTTATTTCTTCTACATCCTCATAATATGACTTTTTTTCTTCATGGACGATGGCCTAAAGGCTGAACTCTCTTCTTCATCTGAGTTCATGTTTCCTCTAGAGGACTCTGATTGTGGTGTCATTTCATCTATTACTACATCAATGAACTCTTCAATTATTTTTGTCCTTTTGTTGTAGAAATTGTATCCTTTACTTTGAGTAGAGTACCCTATAAATATACCCTCATCAACACATGAATCAAACTTTCTAGGATCTTTATAATTCTGTGTTATGATCGATGTTGTCTATGTTGTCTCTGTAACACAGTTCCTGGAAGCGTACTTATGCATGGCTCCACATGATGTTGTTCCATCAGAGTGCAAGGCCATTGCAACTACATTAATTACTCAGAATGATATCCAACTATAGATGTATCACAATTAAGGAAAAGAATGTCCGCCTGCATGTCTTCCATACTGAGAAGTAAATTCTTAGTCAAACTGTGCATACTAGGAGTAATTCCATTGAATTTTTATTTTATAAAAACACACCACTCCATACTATTGTTGGTCCTGATACATGCAATCTACATATGAAGAACACCACGAGAGCCCATAAATGCTAGTATGGCATCCCTTAGAGATTCTCTACATTTAGTTATATGAGGCATGCAAGAAAGCTCAAGCATGGCTATTTTGAAGTTGATTGTAACCTTCGACAATAATGGTCCTTTCTTATCTCAGTATCCTACCTACAACAATCATTATTGGCTCCATTAAAGCATCTATGCAATTGTGGTCCTTATTTCCTTGTGCCTTCGTTCTCTGCAATCGTCATTAATACATATAACAAATTTGGTTTACCCCAATTCAATGCTTTTCAGGAGGTTGAAAGGTCATGGGTTGGCCTGCTTAATCTATTATGCATCTATGTTTTCCTCTAACTTCACGACTAGACCTAAAGGCCTAACAATTATTCAACATTGAAAAACATTGCAAACTTGACTCCTAGGCACACCTTTCAATGTTAGTCAAGAGGTCATGAGTTGGCCCTGTCTGCCTGCTTATGTGCCTGAATATGCCTTGACCCTTGAATTTTCCATAGGCCTGAAGTTCGAAGGTTCAATTTTCTTGTAGGCCCAACTAGGGTCCTTTTTCATTGTTTTAGCCTGTTTTATTCATTCAATGCCAAAAACCAAATACATGGGAAAAACTTCACAAAACAACCCCTTAGTGTAAAATCTGAGCTTTTGACACATCATCAACTTACTTCATGTTGACATCATCTACGCCATGTGGTGCCTTCTGCATGGTGACACGTGTCACTTATATTTGTCCCATTAGCCTACCCAAAAATGTTTAATTTTCCTACCATGTGTCATTCATATTGCCACTTCACACTGACGTCATCTTCCACATTGTTTCCAACACATCACCATGAGACAATCACATTTTTCCCCTTGATTTCATGTATCGGGTCCAACAGAGGTTAGGGATTAGGAGTCGAGGCTTTGTTCTCCTGCAACACTTTGTTGCACGACCTGACTTATGACTAGTCTTGACTAGAGCCATCTCTTGACTTGGCTAACTACCGACTAATCTACGTGCCCAACCAAGCATTGGTCCCATAGAAATGAGGGGTGAGGGGTCAGAGTTGTGTTCTCTTACCAAACTCTGATGCATGACCTCACCTCCAACCTTCTACATTTTCTGCGTAGCCCAACCTTACTCCAAAAATTGATAAGTCCAAAATTTCTTTAACAAAGAGATTTCACATGAAACATGAACTCTCTATGGAACCTTGAGCCATGGGTTAGAGTTTTGTTCTCTTACCAAACTTTGATGCACGACCTGACCTCCAACTTTCTACATTTTCTGCATAGCCCAACCTTACTCCAAAAATGGCTAAGCCCAAAATTTCTTTAACAAAGAGATCTCACATGAAACAAGAACTCTCTGTGGAACCTTGAGCCATGGAACCATGCATGTTGACATTTTGATCTACAAGCTTTGACCAATAATATCTCTCGATCCAGGAGGAAATTTTCAAAATTCAATATACCATTGGAAATTTCTTTCTAGGCACTATCAACTATGTCATTGCCAAGAGATTATGAACTAATATTTTGAGGGAGAATTTCTTCCAAAGTTTGGGACTCCCCAAACATCATAACCATCTCTTTATGGCTTCTCCACTAACCTTGATACTATGATGATTCTCTATAGAGTACTACAACAACCATGGGAATCCTCCTTAATGGCATGCTCTGCACTGCCTCTGATCTCAATGCTAGTATGCTACCTTTGATCTCAATGTGAGTTTAGTTGGCATCAATGCCAACATATCAGGTGCCACTAACCATTCAGACAATGCCAATTGTCCAACATTTTGTTCCTCATAACATATTTTACAAGTAAAACTTTTGATCATGTGTATAGGTTTAGAAATGAAGAAGAAGATCACCTCTCAAATATGGCTTGGACTTGGACCATGGTGCATGGAAAGTGTCAAAAGTTTGAGATGGATAGAAACCAAAATTCTTCACAACTTTTAGAACTAGCTAAATATTTATCTTCCTATAAAGATTCTAAAGTAGTTGATATTTTGTGTCAATTTTGAGAATATTTTCGGATAGATGATAATAATGAATATGAAGCAAAATTTTGAATATGTTGCTAAAAAAAAACTTATATAGTATACTTTGATACTTGGACTTCTTTTGAGTTGGTAAATAACATTTTAGGATCTAGGAGGCCCATACAAAAATTTAATTAACCATCTAAATTCCTACTAGAGATGCAAATGCAATTTTGTTTATATTAATTAATTTCTAAAAAGCTTTATTTAGAAAGAATATTAATAAATAAAAATGGATAAGAGAATGGCACATCCTTGAAACCCTTATTTTCTCCCCCACACTCAATAAACCCATTATAGTTCCTAGGGTGGTAATTACTATAACATAGTAGGAAATTCAATTCTATAAATTTAATCTCACCAATTAAGTTATATACATTGAATTTTAGAAACCCGATTTCATTGTATTTTGATTGCTTTTAGTATTAAGATTACCATTAGACCTAGGAATAAAAACAGATATTGGAAAAACATGTATAGGGTAGATTTCATCCAGTGATATATATCTCTTTGTGGTTGGAATACAAGGAACCACAAATTATAACGTAGATTTGATATGGGAAGGTGTTGAGATCATTTTTATGCTCACCATCATCAATCTATATTATATACTATATCTCTCAAAAAATTTATACCTGTTTATGGCAGGTTATATTGTACTTATTTTATAGTCAAAATGTTTTGACTTTCAATTAGTTCTGAAAATTTTAAAAATATTTTATAAAGTCTATTAAGGTTTTGAAAAACATAACCATTAAAGTGAATATTTTGAAAATAAAAAATAATTTTTGAAATTTGAATTTATATTTTCTTATGGGCTAATATAGATAAAATGACT
>APFE031602800.1:223748-263244 GCA_000404065.3 Pinus taeda
AAAAATAAAATTAAAAAAATTAAAAAATATTTATATTTATATGCCACCAAGTGTCATAATAGACACATATGAAATCTCAATATTTATGAAAAATAGTAGAGACTTCAAATCTCAATATTGATTAAAAACTCATTATCTATGAAAATTTCATTTCTAAGAAAGTGTGTCAAGCTCATGTTTGAGTTTTAATTAATATGTAATTTTTCAAAAATAATTTTCAAAGTTTGGTCAAGTTTTTGAAATTTTTTAACAACCGCATTTTATTTTATGATATTCCTTTTTCGTGATTTAATATATATGTTGGAAATAATGCTTCCATTTGTTGTTGTGAGTTGTCATTGTGAGTTCCCAAGTGTTAATATAGAAGTTGTTTATTCCTATGTTATGAGTTGGCATCATGATCTAGATGTCTCGAAGTCAGTGTGTTATGTCATATATATTTGTAGTTATTATAATCAATAAAAATGGCGGGTGATTTGCGTGTCTAATTTTTCTCTTTTATCATCTGTCTAATTTTTCTAATATGGAATCAGATCCATAAGGTAAAGATCTGAGAGATAGGATCTAGGTTGTTCTGAGTGGATGTAATTTTGTTTTGTCAAGAATTTTACTGTTAAAATTGTCTAGTAGTGGGAAGATCCAAGATTCTTTTATGCTCTTTGATCATTGGAATGAGATTTGAAGGCACCTTGTTTGTGGACTATGTGGTTGTAAACCTTTGGATCAGTGTGGCACTCGTGATATTTGTGGCTGGTATCCACTAGTATATCGTGCATACAAGGACCATATCTCATTTTAGTAACCACGGTAGTCGTGAGCAACGAGCCACATTTTTTGTTACATTGCCTTCGATCAAAGAGGCTTGCTTCAGTTGAAGGCTATGTGATAAGTATGAGCTGATGAGGGGTTTCTTGGAAAATGTTTTTCCAAACCTAAGTATCCTACCAATCTGAATGTTAATTTCTCACCAAATTATTGACTTGGTAGAAAATAGCTCATAAGGGTGGAGAATCGTGGTGATCAGATCACTGTGGTTTGAAGATATGGGTGAAATCATTATGAATTTGCATATATTTGTGTGAGAGGCAACCATTTGCCTCCATGTGTGAGGGGATCAATGTTATTATTTTGATGTTGTCCTAGATTTGGTTGACCTGCAGTATGGGAATTCTTATTTTCAAGTAATCCTTTTGTTTGGGAACACATGTTATCACATGGATCAAATCAACAATGATCTTTGACAAATAGTTGTAGCTCACAAGACACACCTCAAAAATTCTCAACCCTGAAGCCATGGGTTTATTTTCCACGATACTATAGTCTATGGCAGTGATGCTTTCATGGTTGCTCTACCCAAATCTCAAACACTAACACTTGTGTGTGACAAAAAATGACCTCGATGTTTTCTTAGTCGTTCTGTAACATATCTTCAAATTGAAAGATTTTTATATTGTCATCCCTAATTTCTACCCAGGGAGGATCTCATCTCTTGACATGAATAATAGGTGGAGGGGCCATCTCCAGCGACTGCCTTCACATAAATCCTTACAGTGGGTTATTTCAGAACCAATACATCACGTTTTCCATGATGATGTTTTCCAATCCACACACAAGATTGCAACGATTTGCAGCTTCAATGTCAATGAAGAATAAGGTTCCAACAAGGTTATGCTGAGAGCATGAGTTTGAATCTCAACTGATCCTTCATCGCCCGCATGGAGGAAATATGGAAGATCAAGGAGGTGAGGATCTTGGCAGGTCATTGGGTTTTTTATGGCTACACAAATTTGAGCTTGGGTGATCGCTTTGCTTAATATAGGATTGTAGAATATGTGTTTGTTAGTGTGTTTGTTTGTATGTTTGTTGTGTGAATTAAAGTAATTTTCTATTTCTTCCAATTCTGATTATAAAAAGGGTTGGTGGTTCTTAAATTGGAAGCCCCAGTGTCTAAAACATCAATTCTTGTGTGTTAGCAAGGTCAATTTGTTCGATTAACTTTTGAAGACATTCAATATCTAGACCTCCATCCTAGCAACTGATGGATAGTCGGAAGAAAAATATCCAACAGATGGTGGTTGGTCGATAGGATGGTTCATTACTTGATGACGCTTATTGTGGAAGCACCGACAAGCGAAGGTGTCAATATTGTTGATTTTGCAAAGTTCATCAACAATGGTCAGAGGCACTTGGGTTTTAAATGGAGGTCAAGTGACAGCTCGAAGATGTCGTGGTGAAAGATAGGTGTTTGTGAGATTCTAGAGAGGATGTGAGTGCTGATGAATACCAATTAGAAATATATTATCCTTGTTGTTGTAATATGTGTTTTCCATGTAAGCATTAAGGGAGGGTTTTGGAAATAATGCTTCCACGTGTTGCTGTGAGTTGTCATAGTGAGTTCTCAAGCATGAGTCTAGAAGTCGTTGATTCATATGATATGAGTTGGAGTCCTGATCTAGATGTGTCAAAGTTAGTGTGTTATATTGTATATATTTGTAACTATTATGATCAATAAAAAATGGTGGATGATTTGCGTGTCTAATTATTCTCTATGGCATCTCCCTAATATATATATATGATATTTTAAATGTGAAATTACTTTATATATAGATTCACTTTTATATATAATATTAATATATATAATCTACTTAATATAATAAAAACATCTAAAATTATTATGTCACTACTTAAATAAAATATTCCTAAGTCATAATGGGAATTCTTTAACAAAATCTCTTTTAAGCCTTACTAGAACTTTAATATTATTGCAACAACTACACAAAAATCCAACAAACACACTTGTGATTTTCTATCACTTCCTATATCAATATAAATATTTTTTTGAAAATGTTATCTAAGTTCTTTCTCTAAACTCTTGATGCATTTGAGTCCCTTCCTACATTAATACAACTTCTTTAGAGATGAACAACGTTTGAGTTGAATTATATATATATATATATATATATGAAAATAACTTTTCACCTTTATAATTTGATTTTAATTGGAACTGATATTACAGTTTCAATTTTACATTTATTACCTCTCTAATCTATTAATAATTTAAAGTCCCTAAATACTTATAAATATTTTTCTATTGTTTTTTTCATAAAAATATTCCTTTACTAACAACATATTTCAAAATAATATAATGTAATAATAAAAAAAAATAATGTTAGTTCCATTGCACATCTTTATAGCTCTTTGTTATGCCTCTAAGCCAATATGTTTGTTCACAATTAATTATGTGTTCCTTAAGTCAACATGTTTGTTCATAATTAATTATGTGTTCATTTAATATTATATAATATTCTTTTCCAAACATTTTTACCTACCTTTAATAGCTAGCTTGATTTTATGATATTAAATATTTTTCTTTCAAACATTTACCTACCTTTAATAGCTAGCTTGATTTTATGGGAAACTTGTGTATGAATCATATAAGGCCTTGAAATATCAAGATGC
The DNA here is from genome assembly GCA_000404065.3 of Pinus taeda. Lineage (NCBI taxonomy): Eukaryota > Viridiplantae > Streptophyta > Pinopsida > Pinales > Pinaceae > Pinus > Pinus taeda. The sequence goes on from APFE031602800.1 coordinate 227,208, forward strand.
CAACTAATGCAAGGTAAAGACTTATAAAAATTTGTAGATGCATTGTTTATTTAAGAATATAGACAACAAAGAAAAACCAATTGATGTCATTTGTTTTCTAAATTTTTGTTATATAAATGATTTTAATGCAAAATAGAAATTTCATTGTTTTAACTAAACACTTACTAAATCTTAACTTTGTGAATTCAACTATAAAAATCTCCCTACTTAAAAACTTCAACCATTTTATTTGTTTAAATATTTTGAAATTTTGTTTTAATATTCTAAAGTAGAAACCTAAATTCAAAAGTTGAAGAAGATCTAAACTATCATAATCTCACTTACAAAATGAAACCTTGCAAATCATAAGTTTTAATAATTAAAAAAAAAAAAAAAAAAATCTTTATAAATGAGCATGAGGGAAATTTGTATACTTCTACTATCAATTACCTTTTGTATAAAAAACAGGTACTAAGCAACAACTTTATATATTCAACCTATTTTACTTAATCATTTTCAATATACATCATGTGGAAACATTTCATTATTTTCATCTGTTAACATACTTGCTTCTGTACACCACTTTCCACACGCTTGTATACTTGGTCATTTTACGTGTTAAAGAACTAAATAACCAAACTCTTCACACACCTCTCCATTTTGTGTGTTTTGAAGAACTACATAACCAAACTCTTCAGACACGTCTCCCCCTCCACATTAAGTTCACATAACCAGTATCAGTACAGGAACCCAAAGAGACCAACTACCAGAATGTTTCAAGTTCATTCTTGCAAGTATTATAACTGACCATAAAAACTCAACCTTATATTAAACATAGATTCCCGTGTATCCGGAAGATATAAAAGATGGTTTTTGTTAATTTTTTCAACGACAGGACACTCCAAAACCAAAACGACCGAGACAGGTTATAAAACTGCCAGTCTCGAGGAATCTAAACACAGGCAAACAAAACACGAAACAGGCATTCCCGCCGCCCTGAAAGAGCCTGCTCCATTACGGAAGTAGGTGGGACCCTACCTTGAATCTAGCTGCCGCTGTGGCCTTACATGCGAGAGAATATCATTCTCGCCAGAAGCCTATTCATTCATTTCTCGTTGCGTTGAAATAAAAACCCAAGAAAGAGAAAATGGTGCCAAATTTAGTTCAAATTGAAAACCTGGCAATGGCCAAATTCTGATGTCCTATTTATGCATTTTCGGTAACGGAACATTGAGGACATTCTTCATTGAACCTGGTCTAACTCTACAAGGAGGGAAAAACGTGAAGAAACTTAATCATGAATTAGTACACACTTCCAAACAAAAGAAGGCATCTTGAAGCACTAGGATGTTCAAATTGAAAACCTGGCAATGGCCAAATTATGATGACCTATTTATGCATTTTTGGTAATGGAACATTGAGGACATTCTTCATTGAACCTGGTCTAACTCTACAAGGAGGGAAAAACGTGAAGAAACTTCATCATAAATTAGTACACACTTCCAAACAAAAGAAGGCATCTTGAAGCACTCGGTAGACAAGGCGGTTCGCCTCTATTTATTTAAGGAACACTCTCACACAAATACAGACTCTGCTGATCATTAATATTGGTAACAGCTTACATTCACGGCCAATGGTTTCCATGCTTTTGATTCCAGCCTTGGACATGGGAACGACTACCATTTCTTAACGCTGCTTCCCTGGAAGGTGAGATGGATATGGTATTTTACCTGGACAACAATTGGGTAGCATTTACGAGCAGAAGTCTATTTCGGGTTGCTTGGTTAGTAACAATATAGTTGTTAATTTTTTTATTTTTTTTTAAATCTGAAGAAATCACGACAGCTCTCAAATATACGTAGTCCTACCGTAAATTGGGCTAACAAACATATGGCACTACATCACCTATGATTATAACGGTTCCAGACTTGCTATTGTAGAAATGCCATTCACTCCCGCAATTGGGAAGGCCGTATTGTTGGAAAAACACCATATTCATCTCAGCTTCCCCAGAGCGTAGCCAGGGAGGGAACCAAAAGCCTGGAAGCCATCTGCTGAGAATGGAAGCCGTTACTGATGTTAGTTGATTAATATAGTGTTTGGGATTTGTATCAGAATGTCAAACGACAGTTGCGGTTGACAGGAAAAGGCAGTTTCCAGCGGCCAAGCGCCTTCTTGACAGAGCGGTTCGAGATGCAGTTCTTTTGGGGTCATGTATCCTCCTTTCAGAGTATTATTTTCACACTTTCATTTCCATTTTTTCGCCCTTTTATCTCATATATTTATATATACACTGTTTTTCAAAGTTAATATGTCGATAGTTCTTCATCCATCAATGGGTTTTTCTGGGACTCAATGATCAATACGAGAAAAATTTAAAATCTATCAGGATCTCTTTCCTTGGGTGGAATATTATTTTTTATCATCATTTTCCTTCTCGGAATTTAGAAAATATTTAGAAATAAATGAATTTAGATAGAATTTATTTCTAAATGTTTTCTAAAAATTTCATAACATCTCTACTATGACATTGTTTTCCCTACATGTATGATTAACTTACACATTATTATATTGCTTTTGTAGCTAACAATATTTTCTTTTGTCACAATTCTAAATGATGGATCTTTAAGTCAACCCTTCTATTGAACCAATCCCCAAGATAATAATAATTTTATTTAAAAAAAAATAGAACAATGAATGTGATAAACAAATGTATGAACAATTATAGGTATCCTTTTCTCACTTATTTCATGGCCCAAGATATTTTTTGATAGTACATTTATAAGATAGGGTTTCATATTGATGAGATAACGAAAATGATTGTGATAGAAATTAGAATAATACGTATAGATACATCATCAAAGTGTTGGCCGAAAGTGCAAAGAAAGAAGGGAATAAAAGAGAAATTAGGTTTATAACACTTATTTCTCAGTTGTTGTATTTTAGTTTTGGAGTTTAAAGGAAGTTTATAAGACTATGGTCCTATTTCCTAGAATGCTTTAAGCATGTGTAATATGTAATTTTATTCTTTCTATAATAAAATTATTATTATTTTTCCAAGCCTAAAAAAGAGACAATGAAAGAAATTTGCAACATGTTTGGCTAGTTTCTTGTAATTTGTATGGACTAATAGTTGCAATTAGTGGTAAAATGGCATAGAAATGCACCTTCATCTCTTTTGAGTTTAGGACATTAGATTATCTATTCATACCCATGTGTTTCTAACTAGATTTAGGAAGTATATTGCAATTCACTATAGAAATATAACTATGTATTGAATTGAGAAATAATTGATGGTGTTGCTCCATTTTTTTTAATTTAGTAATATCTAGATCTAGTATTTTACTTAATAAACAACAATCATTATTTTCATAACATATTCAATTTTGAAAACCCTAACTTGAGTGATTTGTGGGTAGCATTCTAGGGAGTTGGAAAAACTCACCTATGAGAGTTTACAAAACTCAATTATGAAACTTAGTTTATATTTTCTCCCCACATCAAATTCACAATGTATCCCATAATAGAATGATGATACAAGTTCCCATTTTCAATGAAACTCAGAATGAGTCATGAATGGGTGAAATGTCGATGGTGTTGGTATCCTAGCATCAGTTTATAGCTAGAGGAATTCATGGCTTATGATTCCATTGTCAAGAAATTCTTTTATTTGGTAATTTACAAAGATGGTGCTTTGTTTAATAATGACCAATGCAATTTTTTGCACAAAAGGGGTTTATTTTAAATAAATATAGCATTGGAAATTATGGGTAGTATGCTAATTTGGGCCTTGGAAAAACAAAATTTTCAAAGATTATGAAAACCAAAATATGCTACTCATTTTGGGTTTTATGCCCCAAAATCAAATTCACAATTTGTTCCTTAACTACTTCAAGATGTGAGTTGCAACTTGATAACTCTAGGGATGGCTTGGATGGTGAAACATTAGTTAAATGGATATCCTAACATTAGTTTAAATCTAGGTCTCCCATTCTCTTGTAATTCAATTGCCTAACAATCATTTTATTCAAAAATGTTTAAATAAAGAGTTTTTCTTAGTAAGGACCAATGAGATTTTTGCACAAATTTGCAAAATCTTACATTGGGAAATTGTGGGGAGGGTGCTCATGTGGGCCTGACCAAATATAATGTTCAAAGATTACAAAATTTTTCTCTCCTTGATTTTACAGGAAGAAGTTGCAATAAAACATGAAATAATAACCTTGAATTACGTGGTTGAATTGTTGATTATATTGGAATGTGTTGATTATATTGGAATGTTAACATAGGTTTATGGGTAAGAGCGCTCTTGTCACTCCAAATGTTATGCAAAAATTCATTTACTCAATGATATATTAATTTATGATTTCTTTTTTTTTGCTAAGGCAAGATCAGATCATTCTAATCAATTAAAAAGAGAAATAGTGTACAAAAGGTGACCATGACAATGAGGCCCACCAACATGAGAGGCCTACCCCAATTCATGGTCAAAAGACTACAAAGCGAACCCAGGACGCAGGCCTGCCAAAACAAACAAGCAGTCTAGCACAGACCGTTGGATCCTAATATCAAGATCCCGTGGATGAAAAACATATCGGGTGGCCAACAAGCATACCTTTTAACAAACCAATTGGACCCCATGACCCAATAGACCATTATCTATAATCCTATTGGGTCCATTTTTGACTTATCCTTCGATCACTTTAACCACCCGAAATCCATCATTTGCCGCAATCCGGGAGAAGTCGTGCAAACAGCTAGAGACATAACCACTGTTTCGGGCCCACCAACATGCACGAAAAATGGTTAAGGATCATATCATGTGGACTAAGAGCACCGATAATTAATTTATGATTTCACTTAATAAAAATCAATGTAATATTTTCACAGCGGGGTTAATCTTATGAAACCCTAACTTGACTATGGGTAGAGTATTCATACAATCCTTTTCCAATCACACTTACAGAGTCTTATTGAACTCAATTATATTGATCACTTTTTTTTTTATGCCCCAAATCACATGCATAATGTGTCCTTTAAATATTTAGGATGTAAGTTCTATCTCACCATAAAAATATACCTAAGACTTGGATGGTTGAACCTTTAATCGTGTTGGAATCCTAACATGAGGTTATGACTATTGGATCCCACCTTCTATGATTCAATTTCCAAAAGAAAAAAATTGTTTAGCAAACTCAATTCCAAGGTTTTTTTTCCTCAGTAATGACCAATGCTATTGTTGCACTAAAGGGTCAATTTTGTAAAGCAATGGCTTAGGAAGATCGGATTAGAAATCTCATGTGTGCCTTTTCAAAACACACTTGTGGAAGTATACATAACTTAAATATGCCACTTGATTTGGATTATATGCCCTTAGTGCAAATTGATGATGTGTGCCTAAAAGGCTAAAGGAAGTGAGTCGCAACTCACTATAAAAATATAACCATGAATTGAATGGCTTAGCACTAGATTACAACTAGCATTTGCACCTAATGTTGCAAAGGAAACGCCGTAAGGCATAGTGTGTGGAAGAATATTGATATGTGAATGGGCTTTTATGGGCTTTTTTGAAAGCAAGGGTGGATGATTTTGAGTTTTAATTTGAGGAAGCCATGCCTAAAACCATATTTTAGGGTTAAAGTGGCTACGAAATGGAATACAAGTACTCATAAATATCCATTGAACTTGTTTAGACACCTTTGTATCTGGATAAAAATTGCGTAGTTGAAGGTGAAGGTAAACGAATGAATTCATGCAAAAAACAATTGGGTATCCATATCGATTTGGATAGGGTTATTTAAGAAATCATTATTCAAACGGGAAATTTAATTAATATGAAGATATATTTAAAACATGTATTATATTCATTAAAATAAATTGATTTTGTTAACAAAATATGTTAAAAGCCATTGATAATGAATTGGTTGTGAAGACATAAACTATCAAAATGGTATTTGATCTTGAAACATCCTTTTTCAAGTTTCAACTGGAAAATACAACTAGTGAATTGTAACAGAAGAGGTTAGAGAAGCAATATAATATTCTAAAGAACATTGTGGTTGTCATTCCATTTTTGAAGTTGCATAAAAAATTGTTGGTGGAATCGAAGACCTGAAGAAGCAGTAATGAACCTGCAAAATGTATATTTTGTTAGAATTTGTAATATGTAAATCAATTGTGGAAATTTATTAGTAATACTTTGCATGTGAGTTGTGTTAAAATGAATTTGGAATGAATGGAAATGAAGTTACCTTTGGCATGGGGATTTATATATTGCTAGTCAAAGATGCATGGTGAATGATGGCATACTAAACACCATTGGAGATTGATGCGTAGTTGGAGAAGCATATTTCTTGCTTGCCATTCTACTCGTCTTTTTCACATTTTCTCACATTGATGGATGTGGTTTATGCGTTTCAGGGAAAATTTTATTTGTTTTAATAATTGTATAGTTGGATGCAACTGCTGGATTTGGTACCTGAAGAAATCTGTTTTGTATATGCTGCAGTGTAAGTATTGATGCCTCAATTTCGTCCCAATAGTTACATAGTTGTGCTATTTCTAAGTCCATATGTCATGTTGCAAAAGAAAGAAAATGTTAGAATGAAACGTATAGATAATATAAAGAAATTCTACTATTTGCATAATTATTAATAATGATTAAATTTGATTGTTGTTGAAAGATATGAAAGGTATGTTATGAAATAGAATGAGCTAAATATGTAGAGGAAACCTTTTGGTGATGTTAAGATATGGATTGGAGCAGATTCTCTGGAAGTGGCATTGAACAGAGAATTTCTTCCACGTGTTTTCTGCGAGTAATGTTTTTGTTGTCCTTCATTTTATTGTAACGATTGAAACTAAATGTAGGGTATTTTACTCTATTAGGGATATTTGCCTCTTTTGGACTATATATATCCAGTCTCTCGTCTCCGCAGCATTTAAAATATTAGTGCTAAACAAAATTTCATCTGAAGTGTTCACATTGGAAAACCCTGAACAGGGAGCATCTTTATAAGCAATGTGTAGTCCTCTTCAAACACAAATGAGGCCTCAGCTGAATAAGAATACATTGGTCTTCCAAGCCTTGGTGCTTATAATATGTTGAGCCTAAAGATGAACAAGCTTATAATATGTTGCACCAAAAGATGAACTACAAGAACATTTTTAAAAAAAATTGGAAATGTTGACAATCATCAATTCTTAAATATCATTATGACACCGTTGTTTCTGTAACATATTAGTGCCAAACAAAGTTTCAACTAAAGCGTCCACATTGGGATGGGAAACCCTCAACAAGGAGAATCTTTATGAGCATTGTATAGTCTTCGTCAAACACAAGCAACACATCAACTAAATAAGGATACATTAGCCTTCCAAGACTTTGGGTTTTATGATATCTTGAGTTTAGAGCTGAACTTCCATAACATTTCTCAAAATTCTCATGATCATCACATCTTTAAAAATCATCACATGACACAGTTGTTTTTGTTTTCTGTCTTTGAAAATCATCACATGACACAGTTGTTTCTATTTTATGAGGAATGCCTTTAATTGCTAAATGAACCAAGATACTAAATGAAAAACAATAACCCACTAAAGTATATTATGTTGGCCTTCCTAGTCACCCAGGCCTTTAGTTGACATATTCATAGACAAAGAAAGGACAGCCCTTGTGAAAGCTAGATGAGAGGATAAAATGAAGTATGTCGCTCAAAAGAATAAAGGAATATGCAATAGCCAAAAGTATAGCAAGAAAGGAACGCCTTTAATTGCTAAATGAATCAAGATACTGAATGAAAAACAACAACCCACTACAAACTTTTACTGGAAGAAAACAACAAAGCCTGTTATGAAATTATGTACTGAGAATATTGATAGTTTTTCCATAGAAGCTAAAGAGAATGCTTTGATTTGGTATCATCTTGATGCTGATTTGGATTTTTGATCTTGCCAATCCAACAATGCCCAATTTGCAGTATCGATGAGATAGGGAAGGAATGAAGAAAGTTGAGAATAGCTTTATAGAGTGTAAGCCATTGTATAGTGGTAATCTTTCAAGCAGAGAAGTTATCATAATTCAAAAGTTTTCAAACTTGGTTGCTATTGAAAACATTTCAGTTCCTTGAATTTTTACAGCTACATTGTTTATGTTAGAGATAATGAACCCAACGGAGATAAAATTTGTAACCATGAAGATATGGTGGTTCAAATGGTTTTTCTTTATGTTCTCTAGATCATCCAACAATGCCCCATTTGTAGTATGGATGAGGTAGGGAAGAAATGAAAAAAGTTGAGTACAACTTTATGGACAGTTTAAGGCTTTGTATACTACCAATCTTCAAGCAGAGAAATTACTCATAATTCAAAATCTTGCAAACCTCGTTGCTATTGAAAAAGTTTCAGTTCCTTGTATTTTTACAGCTAAATAAGATATGATTGCATTTATCCAATCATTTATTGAGCAGTATAAATATTTGGGTCTTAAAGAGAAGTAGGACTGATATTTAATACAAGGAATTATTTCTTGTATCCACATCTATGTTTCGAGCCAACAATGACACTTTCACTTATTTTGCAAAATATGGCATCCAAAGCTATCTGCTTGTTGGTAAAAGCCTTTTCTACATAGTTATTAGAAGGGGTTTTTGATGTTGTTATGAATAAGGGAGGCTTGATTGCATTAATGGAAACAGAGTTGGCTCTTTGGCTGAGGATTAAATTCATCTCTGAGTTGAAGCATGTACCTAGAAGTGTAAATTCCTTAATACCGAAAAGGAAGGATGCTGGACAATTTCAAATAATACAGCAATAAACAATGATGGTTTGATAATTTTGACTGACTGAGAAATTGAACAAAGCTTTGACTACATTAGTCTTGTAACTTATCCTTGCTACTAAACGACAAGTTCTATCACTGCTTTGAATGGCATATCAACTTGTTTGAATGGCATAAAGCCATTCATTTATTTTATTTCTGAGGAAGACATATTGGAAACATTTAGGCACCATTTATTAACTCATGAATTTACTATCTAATCTCATAATTGATGGAAACAAGCATTTATACTTTCAAACACGGCTTTATAAAGGTAACTATGATAGGTAACAGAGTGTTAATGCAACTCGATAGTAACATAATGAGCTCAGTTTCTAGAACTTTAGATGACAAATGACAGAGAGGGAAAAAAGTTAAAACCGTTGCCCCTCAATGATATGATTGTGAATAGAGGTCTAAGAGATCTTGAAAAGATATTCTCAGATAAAGGTCCATGGATGAAATAGAAATTAAAAGAAAACTCAAAAAGGAGATTAAGGCTATTACCGGAGATGAAGTGGTCCAGAAACGTCCAGAAATGTCCCTGAAAGTTGAATCGCATGGAAAAAAAGCCTACATTCATCGAATGAGTGCTTCAGCATTTGACTGGCTGAGAAATTGAACAAAGCTTTGACTAAATCAGTCTTGTTACTTATCCTTGCTGCTAAACGACAAGTTCTATCACTGGTTTGAATGGCATAAAGCCATTCATTTATTTTATTTCTGAGGAAGACATATTGGAAACATTTAGGCACCATTTATTAACCCACAAATTTACTATCTAATCTCATCATTGATGGAAAGAAACATTTATAGTTTCAAACATGGCTTTATAAAGGTAACTATGATAATAGCATTTCGTTGTATGGAATAAAAAAGTTGTGAGATATCAAATGGATCATTACTGTGCATATGGTTTCCAACCTTGGAGCTCTGAAAAGCTTTCCTACAACAGTGTTGTGCATCAAGAAACAATGAAAGAATGTAAGGAAATTTGCAGAATTTTTGTTATATCATTCTCTAAGAGAGAAAGTATATTATGTTAGCCTTCCTAGTCACGCAGGCCTTTAGTTGACACATTCACAGACAAAGAAAGGACAACTCTTGTGAAAGCTAGATGAGAGGATAAAATGAAGTATGTCGCTCAAAAGAATAAAGGAATATGTAATAGCCAAAAGTAGTGCAAGAAAGGAACGCCTTTAATTGCTAAATGAACCAAGATACTGAATGAAAAACAACAACCCACTACAAACTTTTACTGGGAGAAAACAACAAAGCCTGTTATGAAATTATGTACTGAGACTACTGATGGTTTTTCCATAGAAGCTAAAGAGAATGCTTTGGTTTGGTATCATCTTGATGCTGATCTGGATTTTTGATCTTGCCAATCCAAGGAGCTGTTTAGCTAATTTGGAGAGTGTATTTGCAAACAAGCAATTGAATGTCAAAATTGTACAACATATTATTGAGGTTTTTGTTTATAGGTCTACTATGGGGTCAAGGTCTATGGAGAAATATTCAATATTCAATATTGTATAATGTGTATGTTAGCTACAAGTTTATGTATGTAATCTAATGATGGCTTCCATCAATCTCAATCTATGCAGTTTCTTAGGCATGAGAAGATGCTACCTCTGCAATTTGGTCATGCATTCAAAACAGAACAACAAAATGTTAATAATAGAGATGGCTTCAGTGGTGTTTATGACCAAGTTGTTCACATGAAGGAGCTTATTTTCCTTGCAACACATGCAGAGCCATATATGAGGGTATTGACTGCCAGTGATGTTGTCATAGGTACATTCGTAACTCTTTTTGGAAAAGAGAGGGTAGGAAAATAACGTACAAATATTGAGAAACACCAAACACAATGCATTTCCAATTATTCATGTAATCCTATATCATTGTTTTATGGCATTAGGATATCAAAGAGATGAAAACCATGGCTTTTGATAGCTAGACACTTTTTTTTGTAGTTTTGCCATATGTCTACGAAAAGAGTAATTAATTTATCCTACGAATTTTAACACTAATTATATTTTGACATGAGGAATTAACCCATGGATAAAGTAGAGTATATTTTTCAAATAAGTTATATGAAACGAAAGGTTTTGTAAACCATACTTCAACAGATGACAAAAATTTCTCTTTCAAAATTGGCTGAAAGGACCATTGGATAACAGGTGGCATAGTTGACCCTATTTAAAGGGAGGTCAATAGATTTTCAGGAATATTTACAACAGATTCAAATTTGCAGGCATGATATCAACAATCAAAGAATCAATTTCCAATTTGATGGCAGAGGGTTTTCTATCATTTCCGTATTCCTTGTAGCAACTTAAAATTTATTTTATTTTTAGTTTACTGTTAGGATTTTATTCCTAAAATCTTGTAACAGCTTGAGCTAACGAAGTCAAAATGACCAATATTGCCTGTTTATTGTAGCATACAACCCTTGTAACAATAAATCCATCGGCATGTTATTCAGAACCCAAAAAAATGAATGAAAATCCTCATTCTGTAGCCAATAGCTAGAGCACGAAACTAGGTTGCTGCATTTCTAAAAGGAAATAAATATAGTCCACCTTAGCCAACATCAAATGAGAATGCTTATGTATCTGTTTAATAAAATATTCCATACTGACGAAGGCCTAAATCAATCTGTTTGTACCTTCTCAGACATTTCCTAAGCCTTATTTGGCGTATCTACATATTCCAATCCAACAAAATCTAGATACCTTGGAATGAATACAGATTCTAGAATGTATGGCCCACTTGCTTTGGTTGTGAAAGAATACTTTTGACATGCAAGCATTGAATTTACTTGCAAAACAATAACTAAAGTCCTCTTGTTATTTTGATTGTCTTTTACTCTATTTGGGATATTTGCCTCTTTTGGACTATATATATCCAGTCTCTCATCTCTGCAGCATTTAAAATATTAGTGCCAAACAAAATTTCATCTGAAGTGTTCACATTGGAAAACCCTGAACATGTAGCATCTTCATAAGCACTGTATAGTCCTCTTCAAACACAAATGAGGCCTCAACTGAATAAGAAGGCATTGGTCTTCCAAGCCTTGGGGTTTATAATATGTTGAGCCTAAAGCTGAACAAGATTATAATATGTTGCGCCCAAAGCTGAACTACAAGAACATTTTTAAAAAAAATTGGAAGTGTTGACGGTCATCAATGTTTAAATATCATTACGAAACCGTTGTTTCTGTAACATATTAGTGCCAAACAAAGTTTCATCTAAAGCGTCCACATTGCGATGGGAAACCCTGAACAAGGAGAATCTTTATGAGAATTATATAGTCTTCGTCAAACACAAATGACACATCAACTAAATAAGGATACATTAGCCTTCCAAGACCTTGGGTTTTATGATATCTTCAGTTTAGAGCTGAACTACCATAACATTTCTCAAAATGATCATGATCATCACATCTTTAAAAATCATCACATGACACAGTTGTTTCTGTTTTCTGTCTTTGAAAATCATCACATGACACAGTTGTTTTTATTTTCTGAGGAACGCCTTTAATTGCTAAATGAACCAAGATACTGAATGAAAAACAACCCACTAAAGTATATTATGTTGGCCTTCTTAGTCACCCAGGCCTTTAGTTGACATATTCACAGATAAAGAAAGGATAGCTCTTGTGAAAGCTAGATGAGAGGATAAAATGAAGTATGTCTCTCAAAAGAATAAAGGAATATACAATAGCCAAAAGTAGTGCAAGAAAGGAACGCCTTTAATTGCTAAATGAACCAAGATACTGAATGAAAAACAACAACCCACTACAAACTTTTACTGGAAGAAAACAACAAAGCCTATTATGAAATTATGTACTGAGACTACTGATGGTTTTTCCATAGAAGCTAAAGAGAATGCTTTGGTTTGGTATCATCTTGATGTTGATCTGGATTTTTGATCTTGCCAATCCAACAATGCCCAATTTGCAGTATCGATGAGATAGGGAAGAAATGAAGAAAGTTGAGTATAGCTTTATGGAGAGTGTAAGCCATTGTATAGTGGCAATCTTCCAAGCAAAGAAGTTATCATAATTCAAAAGTTTGCAAACTTGGTTGTTATTGAAAACATTTCAAGTCCTTGAATTTTTACAGCTACATTGTTTATGTTAGAGATAATGAACCCAACGGAGATAAAATTTGTAACCATGAAGGTATGGTGGTTCAAATGGTTTTTCTTTATGTTCTTTATATCATCCAACAATGCCCCATTTGCAGTATGGATGAGGTAGGGAAGAAATCAGAAACGTTGAGTACAACTTTATGGACAGTTTAAGGCTTTGTATACTGCCAATCTTGAAGGAGAGAAATTACTCATAATTCAAAAGTTTATATTCTTGGTTGCTATTGAAAAAGTTTCAGTTCCTTGTATTTTTACAGCTAAATAAGATATGATTTCATTTATCCAATCATTTCTTGAGAAATATAACTGTTTGGGTCTTAAAGAGAAGTAGGACCGGTATTTAATACAAGGAATTATTTCTTGTATCCACATCTATGTTTCGAGCCAACAATGACACTTTCACTTATTTTGCAAAATATGGTATCCAAAGCTATGTGCTTGTTGGTAAAAGCCTTTTCTACATAGTTATCAGAAAGGGTTTTTGATGTTGTTATGAATAAGGGAGGCTTGATTGCATTAATGGAAACAAAGTTGGCCCTTGGGCTGAGGATTAAATTCCTCTCTGAGTTGAAGCATGTACCTAGAAGTGTAACTTCCTTAATACCAAAAAGGAAGGATGATGGACAATTTCAAATATTATAGCAAGAAACAAAGATGGTTCGATCATTTTGACTAACTGAGAAATTGAACAAAGCTTTGACTACATCAGTCTTGTAACTTATCCTTGCTACTAAACGACAAGTTATATCAGTGGTTTGAATGGCATATCAACTAATTTGAATGGCATAAAGCCATTCATTTATTTTATCTCTCAAGAAGACATATTGGAAACATTTAGGCACCATTTATTAACCCGTGAATTTACTATCTAATCTCATAATTGACAGAAACAAACATTTATAGTTTCAAGCATGACTTTATAAAGGTAACTATGATAGGTAACAGAGTGTTAATGCAACTCGATAGTAACATAATGAGCTCAGTTTATAGAACTTTAGATGACAAATAATAGAGTGGGAAAAAAGTTAAAACCGTTGCCCCTCAATGATATGATTGTGAACAGAGGTTTAAGAGTTCTTGAAAAGACATTCTCAGATAAAGGTCCATGGATGAAATAAAAATTAAACAAAAACTCAAAAAGGAGATTAAGGTTGTTACCGGAGATGAAGTAGTCCAGGAATGTCGAGAAATGTCCATGAAAGTTGAATCGCCCAGAAACAAAGCCTACATTCATCCAATGAGTGCATCAACATTTGATTGGCTGAGGAATTGAACAATGCTTTGACTAAATCAGTCTTGTTACTTATCCTTGCTGCTAAATGACAAGTTCTATCACTGGTTTGAATGGCATAAAGCCATTCATTTATTTTATTTCTAAGGAAGACATATTGGAAACATTTAGGCACCATTTATTAACCCACAAATTTACTATCTAATCTCATAATTGATGGAAAGAAACATTTATAGTTTCAAACAGGGCTTTATAAAGGTAACTATGATAATAGCATCTCATTGTATGGAATAAAGAAGTTGTGAGATATCAAATGGATCATTACTGTGCAAATGGTTTGCAACCTTGGAGCTCTAAAAACCTTTCCTACAATAGTGTTGTGCGTTAAGAAACAACAGAAGAATGCAAGGAAATTTGTAGAGTTTTTGTTATATCATTCTCTAAGAGAGAAAGTATATTATGTTGGCCTTCCTAGTCACCCAGGCCTTTAGTTGACATATTCATGGACAAAGAAAGGACAACTCTTGTGAAAGCTAGATGAGAGGATAAAATGAAGTATGTCTCTTAAAAGAATAAAGGAATATGCAATAGCCAAAAGTAGTGCAAGAAAGGAATGCCTTTAATTGCTAAATGAACCAAGATACTGAATGAAAAACAACAACCCACTACAAACTTTTACTGGAAGAAAACAAGAAAGCCTGTTATGAAATTATGTACTGAGACTACTGATGGTTTTTCCATATAAGCTAAAGAGAATGCTTTGGTTTGGTATCATCTTGATGCTGGTCTAGATTTTTGATCTTGCCAATCCAAGGAGCTGTTTAGATAATTTGGAGAGTGTATTTACAAACAAGCAAGTGAATGTCAAAATTGTACAACATATTATTGAGGTTTTTGTTTATAGGTCTACTATGGGGTCAAGGGCTATGGAGAAATATTCAATATTTAATATTGTATAATGTGTATGTTAGCTACAAGTTTATGTATGTAATCTAATGATGGTTTCCATCAATCTCAATCTATGCAGTTTCTTAGGCATGAGAAGATGCTACCTCTACAATTTGGTCATGGATTCAAAACAGAGCAGCAAAATATTGATAATAGAGATGGCTTCAATGGTGTATATGACCAAGTTGTTCACATGAAGGAGCTTATTTTCCTTAAAGCACATGCAGAGCCATATATGAGGGTATTGACTGCCAGTGATGTTGTCATAGGTACATTCGTGACTCTTGTTGGAAAAGAGAGGGTAGGAAAATAACATACAAATATTGAGGAACACCAAACACAATGGATTTCCAATTATTCATGTACTCCTATATCATTGTTTTATGGCATTAGGATATCAAAGAGATGAAAACCATGGTTTTTGATAGCTAGGCACTTTTTTTTGTAGTTTTGCTAGATGTCTAGGAAAAGAGTAATTAATTTATCCTACAAAGTTTACCACTAATTATATTTTACATGAGGAATTAACCCATGGATAAATTAGAGTATATTTTTCAAATAATTTATATGAAACAAAAGGTTTTGTAAACCATACTTCAACAGATGACAAAAATTTCTCTTTCAAAATTGGCTAAAAGGACCATGGGATAATAGGTGGCATAGTTGGCCCTGTTTAAAGGGAGGTCGATAGATTTTCAGGAATATTTACAACATATTCAAATTTGGAGGCACGATATCAACAGGCAAAGAATCAATTTCCAATTTGATGGCAAAGGATTTTCTATCATATTCTTATTCCTTGTAGCAACTTAAAATTTATTTTATTTTTAGTTTATTGTTAGGATTTTATTCCTAAAATCTTGTAACAGCTTGAGCTAACGAAGTCAAAATGACCAGTATTGCTTGTTTATTGTAGCATACAACCCTTGTAACAGTAAATCCATGGGCATGTTATTCAGAACCTAGAAAAATGAATGAAAATCCTCATTCTTTAGCCAATAGCTAGAGCACGGAACCAGGTTGTAGCATTTCTAAAAGGAAATAAATACAGCCCATCTTAGTGAGCATCAAATGCGAATGGTTATGTATTTGTTTATTAAAATATTCCATACTGACGAAGGCCTAAATCAATTCATTTGTGCCTGCTTAGACATTTCCTAAGCCTTATTTGGCGTGTCTACATTTTCCAATCTAGCAAGATCTAGATACCTTGGAATGAATACAGATTCTAGAATGTACGAACTGCTTGCTTTGGTTGTGAAAGTATACATTTGACATGCAAGCATTGAATTTACTTGCAAAACAATAACTAAAGTCCTCTTGTTATTTTTATTGTATTTTACTCTATTAGGGATATTTGCCTCTTTTGGACTATATATATCGAGTCTCTCGTCTCTGCAGCATTTAAAATATTAGTGCTAAACAAAATTTCATCTGAAGTGTTCACATTGGAAAACCCTGAACATGGAGCATCTTCATAAGCACTGTGCAGTCCTCTTCAAACACAAATGAGGCCTCAACTGAATAAGAATACATTGGTCTTCCAAGCATTGGGGCTTATAATATGTTGAGCCTAAAGCTAAACAAGCTTATAATATGTTGCGCCTAAGGCTGAACTACAAGAACATTTAAAAAAAAAATGGAAGTGTTGACAGTCATCAATGTTTAAATATCATTACGACACAATTGTTTCTGTAACATATTAGTGCCAAACAAAGTTTCATCTAAAGCGTCCACATTGGGATGGGAAACCTTGAACAAGGAGAATCTTTATGAGCATTGTATAGTCTTTGTCAAACACAAACGACACATCAACTAAATAAGGATACATTAGCCTTCCAAGACTTTGGGTTTTATGATATCTTGAGTTTAGAGCTGAACTACCATAACATTTCAAAAAATGCTCATGATCATCACATCTTTAAAAATCATCACATGACACTGTTGTTTCTGTTTTCTGTCTTTGAAAATCATCACATGACACAGTTGTTTCTATTTTCTGAGGAACACCTTTAATTGCTAAATGAACCAAGATACTCAATGAAAAACAACAACCCACTAAAGTATATTATGTTGGCCTTCCTAGTCACCCAGGCCTTTAGTTGACATATTCATAGGCAAAGAAAGGACAACTCTTGTGAAAGCTAGATGAGAGGATAAAATGAAGTATTTCGCTCAAAAGAATAAAGGAATATGCAATAGCCAAAAGTAGTGCAAGAAAGGAACGCCTTTAATTGCTAAATGAACCAAGACACTGAATGAAAAACAACAGCCCACTACAAACTTTTACTGGAAGAAAACAACAAAGCCTGTTATGAAATTATGTATTGAGACCACTGATGGTTTTTCCATAGAAGCTAAAGAGAATGCTTTGGTTTGGTATCATATTGATGCTGATCTGGACAACATATTATTGAGGTTTTTGTTTATAGGTCTACTATGGGGTCAAGGTCTATGGAGAAATATTAAATATTAAATATTGTATAATGTGTATGTTAGCTACAAGTTTATGTATGTAAGTTAATGATAGCTTCCATCAATCTCAATCTATGCCATTTCTTAGGCACAAGAATATGCTACCTCTTCAACTTGGTCATGGATTCAAAATAGAGCAGCAAAATGTTGATAATAGAGATGGCTTCAGTGGTGTCTATAACCAAGTTGTTCACATGAAGGAGCTTATTTTTCCTTGAAGCACATGCAAAGCCATATATGAGAGAATTGACTGCCAGTGATGTTGTCATAGGTACAATGAAAATAACGTACAAATATTGAGAATATCAGAAGGGGTTTTTGATGTTGTTATGAATAAGAGAGGCTTCAATGCATTAATGGAACTAGAGTTGGTTCTTAGGCTGAGAATTAAATTCCTCTCTGAGTTGAAGCATGTACCTAGAAGTGTAAATTTCTTAGTACCAAAAAGGAAGGATGCTGGACAATTTCAAATATTACAACAAGAAACAAAGATGGTTCGATCATTTTGACTAACTGAGAAATTGAACAAAGCTTTGACTAAATCAGTCTTGTTACTTATCCTTGCTACTAAACAACAAGTTCTATCACTAGTTTGAATCTTCATTTCACTCTTGGCTATGCTTATGAAGAATAAATACAATGACTTTGTGCATTAAGAAACAATAGAAGAATGCAAGGAAATTTGCACAATTTTTGTTATATCATTCTCTAAGAGAGAAAGTATATTATGCTGGTCTTCCTAGTCATCGAGGCCTTTAGTTGACATATTCACAGACAAAGAAAGGACAACCCTTGTGAAAGCTAGATGAGAGGATAAAATGAAGTATGTTGCTCAAAAGAATAAAGGAGTATGCGATAGCCAAAAGTAGTGCAAGAAAGGAATGCCTTTAATTGCTAAATGAACCAAGATACTGAATGAAAAACAACAACCCACTACAAACTTTTACTAGAAGAAAACAACAAAGCCTGTTATGAAATTATGTACTAAGACTACTGATGGTTTGCTGGCCTTCCTAGTCACCTAGGCCTTTAGTTGACATATTCACAGACAAAGAAATGACAACTCTTGTGAAGGCTAGATGAGAGGATAAAATGAAGTATGTCGCTCAAAAGAGTAAAGGAATATGCAATAGCCAAAAGTAGTGCAAGAAAGGAACGCCTTTAATTGCTAAATGAACCAAGATACTGAATGAAAAACAACAACCCACTACAAACTTTTACTGGAAGAAAACAACAAAGCCTGTTATGAAATTATGTACTGAGACTACTGATGGTTTTTCCATAGAAGCTAAAGAGCATGCTTTGGTTTGGTATCATCTTGATGCTGATTTGGATTTTTGATCATGCCAATCCAAGGAGTTGTTACACCACCCACAATGGATTTCCAATTTTTCATGTACTCCTATATCATTGTTTTATGGCATTAGGATATCAAAGAGATGAAAACCATGGTTTTTGATAGCTAGACAAATTTTTTTTGTAGTTTTGCCAGATGTCTACGGAAAGAGTAATTAATTTATCCTATGAATTTTACCACTAATTATATTTTTACATTAGGAATTAACCAATGGATAAAGTAGAGTATATTTGTCAAATAAGTTATATGAAACAAAAGGTTTTGTAAACCATACTTCAACAGATGACAAAAATTTCTCTTTCAAAATTGGATAAAAGGACCATTGGATAATAGGTGGAATAGTTGACCCTATTAAAAGGACCATTGGATTCAAATTTGCAGGCAGGATATCAATAGTCAAAGAATCAATTTCCAATTTGATGGCAGAGGATTTTCTATCATTTCCGTATTCCTTGTAGAAACATAAAATTTATTTTATTTTTAGTTTACTGTTAGGATTTTATTCCTAAAATCTTGTAACAGCTTGAGCTAACGAAGTCAAAATGACCAGTATTGCCTGTTTATTGTAGCATACAACCCTTGTAACAATAAATCCATGGGCATGTTATTTAGAACCAAAAAAAATGAATGAAAATCCTCATTCTGTAGCCAACAGCTAGAGCACAAAACTAGGTTGCTGCATTTCTAAAAGGAAATAAATATAGTCCACTTTAGACAACATCAAATGAGAATGCTTATGTATCTGTTTATTAAAATATTCAATACTGACGAAGGCCTAAATCAATCCGTTTGTACCTGCCCAGACATTTCCTAAGCCTTATTTGGCGTATCTACATTTTCCAATCCAGCAAAATCTAGACACCTTGGAATGAATACAGATTCTAGAAATGAATACAGATTCTAGAATGTACAGTCCGCTTCCTTTGGTTGTGAAATAATACATTTGACATGCAAGCATTAAATTTACTTGCAAAACAATAACTAAATTCCTCTTGTTATTTTGATTGTCTTTTACTCTATTAGGGATATTTGCTTCTTTTGGACTATATATATCTAGTCTCTCATCTTTGCAGCATTTAAAATATTAGTGCCAAACAAAATTTCATCTGAAGTGTTCACATTGGAAATTCCTGAACATGGAGCATCTTTAAAAGCACTGTGCAGTCCTCTTCAAACACAAATGAGGCCTCAGCTGAATAAGAATACATTGGTCTATATAAGGGAATTGACTGCCAGTGATGTTGTTGGTAAAAGCCTTTTCTACATAGTTATCTGAAGGGGTTTTTGATGTTGTTATGAATAAGGGAGGCTTGAATACATTAATGGAACCAGAGTTGGCTCTTAGGCTAAGGATTAAATTCCTCTTTGAGTTGAAGCATGTACCTAGAAGTGTAAATTTCTTAGTACCGAAAAGGGAGGATGCTGGACAATTTCAAATATTACAGCAAGAAACAAAGATGGTTCGATCATTTTGACTGACTGAGAAATTGAACAAACCTTTGATTAAATCAGTCTTGTTACTTATCCTTGCTGCTAAACAACAAGTTCTATCACTGGTTTGAATGTTCATTTCACTCTTGGCTATGCTTATGAAGAATAAATACAATGACTTTGTGCATTAAGAAACAACAGAAGAAGGAGATTAAGACTGTTACCGGAGATGATGTAGTCTAGAAACGTCCAGAAATGTCCTTGAAAGTTGAATCACCCAAAAACAAAGCCTACATCTCATAAACCATTCTGCAAGCGGTCACGCAGCGGTATTGCCATGAGAGTCAGTTTTTCGCAGGAACCCAATAGCTTGCATGAGAAAATCGAACGGCCTACGCGGCCCTCATGTAGCCTCCTCTGCCGCCCTTGTCATCATTTTTATGTTGTGCTCTGCATGAACCCTTCTCTGCAGGTCCCAACCCTCCTCTGGAGCGACCCCGCCTGCGCCCTCTTGAACACCCCCACCCTCTTGAACACCCCTGTTTTATTATTAAATTAAACGACTAATTTTTGTTCAACCGTCTAACAAAAGATTTGATGGCTACGATTAGGCCACAAAAGCATTTGGGGGAGTTCATTTCAAAGGGAAACTCCTTATGGCGTAAATACAAAGAAATGCACACACAATATTGAAACATGTAGAAAAATATATTGCGAAGGCGGAGGGAGGGCATGAGTTCGAATCCTGATCAAAACTTTGAGGGCTTGATCTTTTCCATCATTAATATGGGAAAAATTCATAAACTTCATGGAAATAGGCACAAAAATCATTAACTTCATGGAAATCAGGGAGAATTTTAGATTGGTGATGATATATAAAAGCATAGGATTATGATGAGCGAGAAAATGCGGTATCATATCTGGCAAAGCTTGTTATTTCATTTTTGCTGATGATACCGCTCTACAAACGCGATTATCTATATACTATCACTGTTGTTATTCTTTTACCCTTACATCGAGGTTTCAATCTTAACTACATTGAATTGCACAGACCATAGAACTAGGCTCGACATATTAGATTAAGATCCATTAAAATTATTACCAATCAGCAATTATTGTCAATCAGCTTAAAATTAGTGTGGGTTTTGAAACCATAAAACTTCGAAAGAAACAGATCGCAAAAGTAAATAAAAATCTAGCCATAACCAAACCCTCAGCAAAATTTATGTTACTCTTGTTTTCCAGAGCCAAGAAGGCTTGATCCAACAACCTTAACCCCCACCCAGAACCACGGACAACGACTTCGCTGAAAATACTTGTAAGGTTTTATCGAGAAAGATATTAGTGGGTAGTTACAGTGTGTCACTAAGCCCAGGAATACCATTGTGTGGAAATTCTGTTCTAATAATCATTCCTCAATTTAAGTTATGTTTGCAGGTGTTGGAAAAATGAATACAGTTAGAAAAACCCACCATTCAAAGCCTATGTCCCTAGGTCAGTGAATATAGTCAACTGTAGGCTCAATAAAAACACTGAGACCTCAAATAGAGGGTCAACACATGGCATCAAGCGTATATTAGCCATTATCTCAATAGAAATAAGTGTGCCCTTACTGCTATTGTACATATCTGCTACTGTACCTGGTCACTGAATATGCCCTGCTACTCTAGAGAAGACTGCCAGAGCAAAACAAGGTAAAAATTAAAAAAAATAAATCTAATTATATTCTATTGTATTCCACTTCAAGCCATTCTAACTCTGCAGGATTTACGAACATAATGTTTGGGAACTTTGCAGGGTTGTCCTACATCCAATCAATTAACATGTGTTTCATATGCTCCACCTCCCACGATTGAACTTGTTGACCATGAAAATGTCTTTTGGTGATACTTGTGTTTTGAAAGTCCTATACCTGGTCACTGACTACGCCCTGCTACTCTAGAGAAGACTGCTAGAGCTAAACAAGTAAAAATTTAACAAAATCAATCAAATTATATTCTATTTTATTCCACTTCAATACATTCTAACTCTCAAGTATTTACGAACATAATGTTTGGGAACTTTGCAGGGTTGTCCTATAGCCAACCACTTAACATGTGCTTCAGATGCTCCACCTCCCACAATTGAACTTGTTGACCCTAAAAATGTCTTCTGGTGTTAAACCCGAATTCTTTGTTATCATGCCTACTCCAACCATTATAACACATTTCACATAGACACATAGACATTTCCCCACCAAGACATGCAATACCTGCACTTTTCAAACAAAACAATAGTAGACTACCCCTGCTGCCATGGAAGTGATCCCAACACTAAAAGAAATCACAGGAAATGAATATGCATATCATTCATCCTTCTTCCTGCCTCTTTTCTCAGACACCTTTCTCTGGCTTTCATTTATTTTCATTAACTCAAATGCTAACTTTGACTACAAGGGCTTCTCAATATTTTCCTTCTCATCTTTCTGTTGCCAAATCCATTCTATTAATTGAAACTTCTCCAAAATGGATTGGATTAGAAGGTTGTTCTGACATTTTGATATGGCTTGTTGTTGAGTATAGGATTCTCTTTATTGCAGCTCTTTGTTATTAAATGGTTCCTTTTGGGGAGAAATAGATAATATCTAGGAATGAAAGCCATCGGAAACCAAATCAGACTAACATACAACTCCTTATGGAAACAACGGTGCAGAACAACCTTCTAATCCAATCCATTTTGGAGAAGTTTCAATTAATGGATTGGATTCGAAGGTTGTTTTGACTTTTTGATATGGCTTGTTGTTGAGTACAGGATTCTCTTTGTTGCAGCTCTTTGTTATTAAATGGTTCCTTTTGGGGACAAATAGATAATCTCTAGGAATGAAAACCATTGGAAACCAAATCAGAGTAACATACAACTCCTTATGGAAACAACGGTGCAAAACAACCTTCTAATCCAATCCATTTTGGAGAAGTTTCAATTAATAGAATGGAGTTGGCTATGCAAATCTCTAATATGATTGAAATTTTTAGGGATGATGTAGATGCATTGAGATTAGATACAAAATGGACATGCTAACTCTCCTTGCTTATGTAGGGAGGATGAACCTAGTATGTGGTCACTATCTTTTGGGTTCATAATGTATCATTCTTGATTTGCATTTTTCTTGTGCAGTAGTGAAATATCAAATGTATTGTTCCCAAAACAAGTATACAAGGTTGAATAGTGCAGCCATACCTAATTGTATTCTCTTTAAGATTTACCTTCTCTGAATGGATGGCAGGCTCTCCAATTATAACAACATTGCATACTTTATGTTGTGTGTGATGAGTCATCATGGCCTATATGCACCAGGAGAGAAGCCTATTTCGGAATTATGCTAACAAGAACAATCTGTATAAAAGGAAATATTACTGTGTCTATTCTGAAAGATAGTGTGACATACAATGAATGGAACTACCCCACACCTGTCATCATGGACTATATGCACTAGGAGAGAAGCCTATTTTAGAATTATGCTAACAAGAACAATCTATATAAAAGGAAATATTACTTTGTCTAATCTAAAAGATAGTGTGACATACAATGAATGGAACTACCCCACAACTCCACTTGGATATTGGTTGAATTAGGTTTGTGACGGTAGTCATGTAACTGTAGTATGACAAGACATAATGCTAATGGACCTAGAGTCTGTAAGAAAAGAGCATTAACCTGTTCACGGTACACATTACTCTGAAATGCTTGATTAGCTTCCCATGTACCTGGTTTATTAGCTCATTATACTTTCAACACATTTGAACGGTTCGTGTAATTATAATGGTATTTGCACTTACAAATGCAATGTTGCAATCAAAATTAGATGGTAAAGAGTCATGATATTGATAACCCAAAAAATGACACGCATCATCTAATTTCTAAGCTATGTATGTGCCTTCTGCAAAACATAACAATCGTTAATGTTACAATACTTTTGCTAGAATATCATACAAGAATCTAGATTTGTTAGATTATATACAAACTTATTTAGTTCAATAAAAACAACTCTAGAATCGAGACCATGGTAAAAGCTCAAGGTCCTGAAAATATTGGAGGCTTAGATCCCTAGATTACTGGAGTGCATCAAACATATGTTGTTCTAACTCTTAACCAATAAATGGCATCCCACATAGATCATTACAGTATGCCACTTTCTCAAGTATTGTACAAGGTAAGAGAGAACATCAAACATTCTTCTTCCCTAGCTCCACAACTAATTTTGCCAACAATTTTTCAGTTTCTATTTGAGTATCTAGCAAAAAGGAAACTTTTAGTCTATGTGCATAACAAAATGACTATGCCAACACTTAAAATTTGATATAGAACTCTGATGAAGCAATCAAAATCTTTTGATTAGTTTCTTCTCCTAAACTCATATGAACTTTTGAATCATATCATGTAATATCAACTACATATAACAACTGAACTGTCGTTGCTGTTGCTGGTGAACTGCACCCCCTCCTCCTCATGTTCCTCTAATCGTAACGAAAACCATGGGAAACCAAATCAGACTAACATACAGCTCCTTATGGAAACAATGGTGCAGAACAACCTTCTAATCTAGTCCATTTTGGAGAAGTTTCAATTAATAGAATGGAGTTGGCTATGTAAATCTCTAAGATGATTGAAATTTTTAGGGATGATGTAGATGCATTGAGATCAGATATAAAATGGGCATGCTAACTCTCCTTGCTTATGTAGGGAGGGTGAACCTAGTATGTGGTCAATGTCTTTTGGGTTCACAATGTATCATTCTTGATTTGCATTTTTCTTATGCAGTAGTGAGATATCAAATGTATTATTCCCAAAACAAGTGATACAAGGTTGAAGGGTGTGGCCCTACCTAATTGGATTCTCCTTAAGATTTACCTTCTCTGAATGGATGGCAGGCTCTCCAGTTGTATCAACATTGCATACTTTATGTTGTGTGTGATGAGTCATCATGGCCTATATGCACGAGGAGAGAAGCCTATTTCAAAATTATGCTAACAAGAACAATCTGTATAAGAGGAAATATTACTGTGTCTGAAAGATAGTGTGACATACAATGAATGGAACTGCCCCACACGTGTCATCATGGCCTATATGGACCAGGAGAGAAGCCTATTTCGAAATTATGCTAACAAGAATAATCTATATAAAAGGAATCTAGAAAAGTTAAGACAATTGTCTAAAAAATAAGAACTAATTCATAATATAAAACTCTAGTGAACCAAATTTCTCCAAATTTACATATTTTTCATTATGTTCAACACTAACAATGGTTTCTTTCCATGGAAGAAAAGTTTTTAGCTGTCAAATTTTTCATTTTGAGTTTGAGATTGGTGAATGGGTCCACAACGGAGCTGATCAAAAATTTTAAACAGGTAATTTCGCATGATGGAAATTTTTCCACAATCCTCTCGAAAAAAATCGTTACCTAACACATATAGTGGCTTCAACGCTGGCCACTCTCTATTGTATCAGCAATTTGTGCAGACTAGCTAATGTTGGATATCATTTGGTATATGTCTAGAATGATATAAATCATCACTGGAATTCAGTCAATATCTGGTGTTCTAAAAAAATTGCATTTATAATAATATTCTAAGACGTAACAGAGATATATACTGGTTTGGAATACAGTTTTGTAGCATCTCCTTAGGTCAACATTGTTTGGTAGTGCGTAAAGAATGGGTTATACAAACATAGTTGGTTCATCAACAATGGATGAAATGGAATAAGAAAATTCAGTGACACAGAAGTTCTTGGTTCGCTCATGATCAAAGAAGGATATGGGTTACAAAAATTTGATGCCATAAAATTTCCTTTGCACTTTGACAATGGCAGAAATCTCCTTTCCATTTATGCACAATCCATGTTACTGGATATATAGAGAATTATATATACATATATATATATATTATATATATTATATAATTATAAATATAAAATATATATTATATATATATATATGTTAATATTATATATAATATTATATATTAAAAAACATTATTGCATCAAAATGCCTTCAAATCTAGAGTACAATGATGTTCTTATTATTTAGGAGATTTGGGTTTCTTCTAGGGAAATTAAAGGAGTAGAAAGTAGAAAAAACTACACATTTTGGTTAATCAGTGCAAAACATAAGAAGAAACCATATATGCCAGTAGATTTGTAGACTATTAAGAGTTAAAGGAAATTTTCACTCAAATGGGGAGAGAAAAAGTTTCAAAGTCACATTGAATATGACCTTCTACATCGGCTAGAATGGGAAGGCACAGAAGTATCAAAGTCACATTCTCTACATGGGTCAGCCTTGTATCCATCCTATGCATGAAAATATGTTGATTCCTCAACATTCTTTTAATATTCTCCAACTAAGCAAAAACATTGTATCTCTCCACTTGTTTATCATTCATCATCATACCAAGCTGGGTCTTTATCTTCTAGTGTAATGAAATTGAGTTGGGGTCTTTGTCTTCGAGTGTAGTGAAATTGAGTTGAGGTATTTGTTTCTCCATCAACTAATATGGCTATGATCAGGAGCCCAACAAAATATCTCCTCCATTATCTTAGAGTCAGAATAAGATTTCCTCTCATCATCCACCATGCTTTCCAAATTTCTATTTTCTCAAGGGACAACAATGGAATAAGTTTTGACTGAGTCTTGGACAAATGTCTAGGCCTTGCCTTGACCCTATGAGTTGCTTCCGCTGCCACCCCTCCTACTCGATTTCAAATTACATATTATAGATATGATCAAACAGAACATGTACCTACAACAAGAAACAAAATAGGCTCTAACTTCAACATCATGTAGACCTATTAGGAAATAATCCAGTTCGGAATAGAATATAAAGGTTTACAAAGAATGGCTACAAGAATTTCTAGATATTCACAACAGTCATGCATCTTAGAGGTCCCTTGCAAAGAGATAATCGTGAAAGGAAATCAATAAAATACAATAAGCATCCTTTCATATACCCATCTCAGAAACTTAACCACGATACTAGCCACCAGAAAAAGACCCTCTAAGCAAATTGGAAGCTGTTGTGCCCAATTTTGTCATGATTAAGTGACCTCTTCTTCCGCATAGCACATGAGTTGATTCTCTAATGACTCTGTCATCCCCAAGCTGAAGAGACCTGCTCTGATCATCCTCTCCTGATGTCTGTGAACCACCATCAACAACAATGATTAGAAAGGCTCTTTTTTTCTGAACCTGACAGACACTTTTAGATGTTACTGCTTTACACCTTTTCACCTTTAATTTTATAAGGCTAGGGCAGCCGCTGGCAATCGTCACAAGACCTTCATCAGATATTGGGAAATTTTTAATGCATAGCTTCTTCAATGATATGAACTTACCTGAAATACAAGACATCTCCTTGTCCCCAACACTATTACTGTTGCAGAGTGTGCCATTCTTTCCAGCACAGGGAAATTGGAATCCAAGGCACTCAAACTCTCAACCGAAATAGCAATGCCCATCAAGACAAGTTCTTGCATCTGATGACATTTGTTTGCAATGCACAGTAACCCTTCCTCACCAATTCTTTTGGACTTTCCACTATCAAGGTGCACCTTTCTCAGTTTCCTACATCCATTTGCAATTGCATAAATACCTCGATCAGGACAATCAAACACCCTACTCATATAAAATACTTCCAGCTTTGAGCACTTTGAAACAAACATCAAACCTCTATCACCTAAATGCATGTTTTCAATTTGCAATTCCGTCAGCTGTTGCAAATTTCTAGTGCTGATTTCCAACAACTGATCCCAAGACCCTGAATTCCGTGATAAAATGAGCGTCCTTAGACACTTGGATCCCAATAATAGTGGGGCAAATAGCTCCCCGTTATAAAAATCTTTAAGGCACGATTTCTATAGCTCACCTTGCCCTCGCCCTATTCTTTCCGTTTGAACATCTAATCTTTTAAGTCTTTTAGCTGTAAGATCTTCCAGTTCGTTGCAATTCTTAAGTATTGAGTTCAAACGCTTTGCTCCAAATCCACATGACCCACATGAAAATTTCTTAATAGGAACACATACAAGTGATAAGGACTCTAGACCCTCATCAGTAATCTCGATGCATCCCTTCAGTTTGATCTTCTTGAGATGAGTGAAACTCTTTCCAATTAAAGAAAGTGCCTTGTTGTCAATACTGGGAAATTTTCTGGAACATTTTAGAGCCAGAACAGTCACATGTTCAAATCTAGTGATTAAGGCTGGAAACAAGTAGGAAAGCTTAGTTCGAGCAAGGAGAACTAGGTGTTGCCTACTTTTCGATTCAATGAGGTGCCATCTACTGCAAACTAGGGAGCAAGCATTTCGATCTTTGTTTGTGAGCTTCTGGAAAATCGAGGCCAAGAATTCATCTAGTAAATATACAATCAGATCTTGCTCTGGATACACACCAAATTGTTCGACCTCGTTATTCTCCAGAAAAAGGCCCATTGGTGGAGGAGCTAAAGAAGAGTTGGATTGAGTCATCAGACCTAAGAACTCAATCAGAAAATATTCAATTAGCTTAAGATAACTTTATGGGTTAAAAAACAGAAGGAAACAAACAAATTTGATCTGAAATTGCGCTTGACCAATTCTTAACCGCCTAACAAATGGAAAGCTGGATATTTTCAGCAAAAACATAAATTCTGAGACTTGAGGTAACAGTTCCTAACAGTTCAACAAATGAAAACCAAGAATTTTTATATGGTGAATCTCGAGGAGAAGCCCGTACAAACTCTAGCAGCGAGAGAGATTGAGGTGCTGAAGATTTCTTAAGAACCCAAACGAATCAAGCAGCGACTTCATATCTGGGCATCTTAGGTGCAGGTATTACAGTGAGGACAAATGACAGAATTCCTCTAGTAAAGTTTTGAGATGAATCAAATCTGACATACAAGTCAGCACGATCTTTTCGATGTGCTTCATCCATCCAATGGAATTTGGAAACATTGAAAGAGGAGCATAAACATGTAGCTCCCACAACTCCAGAGGTTCCTGCCATGCAATATTCATCTTTCAAGAGTAAGAAAAATACAAAGATGATAGCCTTTATCTAAAAAACCATTCAAGTGCATTCGAGAGCCTGTGCTAGTATAGGAATTGCAGCAATAATCTACCATAAAATTAGGGTAGCAAAGTAAAAAAAGAGAATAAATACAAAATTGTCTTTAGCGCTAACCTGAGATTCTGCTTGCCACCAATTTTTCAATTTGGTTCATACCACTTCTAAAACCCTTATATTCTTCACTGGAATCTAGGGAGGCAGGCAAGAGAAGGGACAGTTGTTCCAGCGACCTTGTTATTCTCCAGAAAAAGGCCCATTGGTGGAGGAGCTAAAGAAGAGATGGATTGACCCATCAAACCTAAGAACTCAATCAGAAAATATTCAATTAGCTAAGAATAAGTTTATGGGTTAAAAACATAAGGAAACAAATAAATTTGATCTGAAATTGCACTTGACCAATTCTTAACTGCCTAACAAAGGGAAAGCTGGATATTTTCGGCAAAAGCCTAAATTAAAACCCTTATATTCTTCATCGGAATCTAGGGAGGCAGGCAAGAGAAGGGACAGTTGTTCCAGCGACCTTGTTATTCTCCAGAAAAAGGCCCATTGGTGGAGGAGCTAAAGAAGAGCTGGATTGACCCATCAGACCTAAGAACTCAATCAAAAAATATTCAATTGGCTTAAGAATAAGTTTATGGGTTAAAAAACAGAAGGAAATAAACAAATTTGATCTGAAATTGTGCTTGACCAATTCTTAACCGCCTAACAAAGGGAAAGCTGGATATTTTCGGCAAAAACCTAAATTCAGAGACTTGAGGTAACAGTTCCTAATAGTCCAACAAATGAAAACCAATAATTTTTATATGGTGAATCTCAAGGAGAAGCCCGTGCAAACTTCGGCAGCGAGAGAGATTGAGGTGCTGGAGATTTGTTAAGAACCCAAAAAAATCAAGCAGCGACTTCATATCTAGGCATCTTACAGTAGCCACGAGAGCCATCGCCTCCACCACCACCCCTGTTATCTTTGGACTGGGCTGGATTAATGGTGATGCTCCTCCCATCAAGCATCTTGCCATTCATTGTGTCGATGGTGTCCCCCATCAGTTGCTCATCGTTGAAGGTCACGAAGCCGAATCCATGGGCTCTACTGGTTTCTCGATCACTTATAATCTGTAGAAAACAAATCCAGAGACAAACCCTCAGAAAAGAGCTTTATTCGTTAAACCCAAAAACCTGAAGCAAACCTTAGTTTTGAGAAACCCTCAGAAAATGATTAAATCTGTGAAAATTCAAAACCCCGAAAGCAAACCCTAATAAAACCTATCAAATTCAAACCCCAAAAATAATAAACCCTAATTATGACAAAATGGACATGACCATGAGAATTCGAGAGATTAATACACAAATAATGGCTTTACCTTGGATTCCACGACTTCGCCATATGAGCTAAAAGCCTCCTGCAGGCTTCTGTCATCAGTAGACCATGCAAGACCTCCAATAAGCATCGGAACTCAACATCTGCTGAAGCCATCTTCTCAGAGTGAAGTTTAAGAAAGCTTGACAGAACAAGAGAGAGCAAGAAACCACTAACACAGGACCAGATCCAAGACCAGAACCAAAAACAAATAGAACCAATATGAACCAGGGACAGACCACCACATAAACGAGTGAGAAAGTAGGGTTTGGGCTAGACAAGAATGGCACATGCTAATATGGGCCTTATATTTGGAGTGAAGCATCACAACTGTAAACCGTTTCTGCAACGAATTGGTAACCACCTTGATAGAACGACTGAACCTTTTGCAATCGTCTAACATATAATCTTGCGTTGCACAAGATGATAGGTGTGTAGAGAGGGGAGTTCATTTCAAAGGGAAATTCCTTACAGCGTAACTAGCACTAGAACATATGCACTAAAATACATAATTTTTATGTTTGTTTTTTGATGACATTATGTAAGTACTCTGTTGGAACGTGGCTCCCAATTTTGCAAGTGAAATTTCATTAGAACATGTGACTAATACATTTTCGTAGGATATCTATTGGAATAACTCAAATGAAATGTGGCTCCTAGTTTCGTCGGTTTAATTTCATCGAACAATTTGACGAACATGTTGTCATCGAATATTAGAAAACTCTTCGTCAGATATCTTCGTCGAAATCAGTGATTATTTTTGACACATAATTTTTATATATATGACAAGTGTTTGATGGAAGTTCATTCGATATCTAATGACAGTTACATTAAATTTTTGTAAATAATACTAGATAAACTGACACAAGCTTGTTGGATAGATGATGTAAGTTTGTTGGAAATCTCATTGAATATTCATCAAATATTTTTGTCAAATATGTGGCGGATATGGGTTTGTTGGAAATCTGACTATCCTATACCTATTAAATTAAAATTATCAGTCTATGTGGATGATCTTAGGCTTATCTTTTTTTCACTTATTTATCTAATTAATGGTAGTCAATCTAATTATGTATTTTATGAATTATTTACATAAGTTGTTTTGTGTAAGAAGTAAAAATTTACATGCATTTATGACCATAACCTCAAAACCTCACAACTCAAAATAATGATCTTATAAACAAAACATCTGCTTTACATGTTATTTTATTTCACATAGCTAAACTTTTCTATTTAGGGACAACTTCATAAGCTTCTCCTGAAGTAGAATCACTGGTGGAAATTTTTAAGGTTAAGGATGCACTATCCCAAATGCATGGAGTGAAGTAACTAAAGAGAAAGCACCTTAAATGGTTGTCACTTTGTCAAGTTGCAAGTTACATAGATAGAGATCCAGCTAATGATTGGTCAAGGCCTTAAGGTTTATTTTTAGTTATCTCATGATTAGATTAGATAATTAATGTATACAGTTACTTATCCCTTGGAAATAAGGTACATCTAACATCATATTTGTTGTCAATGCCTCTTAAAGAAGCAAATATTGTTCAACACTCCTTCTAATAGTTCTTGTAAGATTAACTAACTTTTCCATTCTATTGAAAATATTTAAAGAAATCAAAACTTCTTACAGGATACTTCCTTACCAAAGTTTCAATAACCATCTCCATACAACTATGAGTTTTTGTCTTTGTTCATGTCTACAAGATCTGAAATCATACATATTATCAATTGGGTTATTTTCTCTAGATTCTTGCATTAAAAGAGCAACATCATAAATTTGGTCAAAGAAAAGTTTATGAATAAAATTCAAAACATTTAAGATACATTGTTTTCTCAACACCTTGAAAAGGAAAAATGTGCATATAAATCCGAGAAAAATGGATGGGGTAGAAAAAATACTAAAACATTTTAAAAGATCAACATGTAATATTATTTATTTAACACAATTTTGTAAAAGTTAAAACAAATTTTTGGATATGGTACTGATTATTTAGTAGCATACAAATAAACCTAAAAAGAGGGCTCCTGTGACATTTTTTTGGTCTTCCAGACTTTTCAAAAAAAATATCTAGCTTACCAACAATGGAAGTTCATTTTCAGTGGTTATGAGCCTTTTCAAGTTATAGTGAGATGGTGGAATGGTTGAAGATTTTATTTTTGTAGTGGTTTCAAGAATACAATCCACTAAATCACTTTTTGTTACCTCCATAAGTTCTTTTAAAGACTTTTTTCTTATGATCATTTCATTAAAAGACATTACATTACATCCCTTATGCATAAGTAAAAACTAATTCTATTGCTTGATATAGCAATGGGGACAATCTAAATATGTCAAATAACCCCAAGCCTTTTTTAGCACATTTGTATTCATGTAACATGAGCATAGGTCCCTTTAACATCTATCTAACTAAAGAAACTAGAAACAATTAGGAACCCATTTTTTAATATCTTCCACAAATCACCACAACAGGAGACAAAAAAAAAACTATAGAAATTATTGAATAGAAAAAGTATAGGCATTTGAACAATATGGATCAAAGAAAAATGGACCAATGCGTAAAAAAAATAACCTAGATTATTGTGACCATCCTAGACTCAAGCATGTAATATATCATCGTGGAATAAAGCACAAACTAGACTGAGATAGAGAACATCCATATCAAAACTACTCAAGAATTTGTTAAGGAGGGACAGAGGAGACCTCATCCGCTGTAATTTCAAGGATCGTCAATAGCCCATATTGGAACTTCTATGCCCTATTTGTAATACTATCAACTCTTGTGTTTTCTTCTCTGTAGATATATGAGAAGTTGTTTTCATTAGCTATCCGTATTGCATATGGAAGAAGCATAATATGATTATTGTATCCTCCCCTCACCCATTACATTATGACCTTCAGTCCTATAATATTTTCGTATCATTCATATGCCTCTCCATTATTATTTCCAAAAGAACAAAGACAACCTGAATCTCTTCCTAGCTTTGTTGGTGACCTGCTGAAGGCTACATATTGCCATTGGAATAAAAACATCCCTAACTTTTGCCTAGTTATTTGTACCCTTACCAACAACAAAATAAAAGGTTATCTTGCACACTTAATAGGAAAAATGCACTCGAGCAAGTCTAATATGACAAAAAATAATGATTAAACCTTATGAAATCGATAACTAGAATGAGAAATCAATAATAATTCTTCAATATTGTCTCACAAAAATACAACAGTTTGAAAAATATCCATAAAAAAATTCAATTGAATCTACACAATGAACCAACCATGTAACCTAACTTTCACAAAATTGTACGATCTTTCTTGTCATTGTTTCAATTATTCAAATACCAAGCATGTTGATAACTAGTATGTTCATTCTTTATTGAAAAATATGAACTGGAAAAAGGGAAATAAGGGAGTTGCACCAATTCCTACCTATATTGAATGGTTATTGAAAAATTCTACAAATATTTCTTTCCAAATTAAATTAATAATATATTTTAAGTTTCCATTATATAACCACTTATTTACATGCGCATAAATGATTATCCATCTATGACAACCATTTTGTTAACCCTCTTGTAAATATTATTATGGACTAATATTGAACATAGATTTTGACGTTTGCATGAGGAGGAGATGCTTGTATGGCAAGTCTTCATTTAATTTTCACCAAATTCCATGTTGGAAGACATGGGCCTATTGTAGGTAGTTAATGGAATACATGGACTTCTAATTAGAGGACAAATCCATAGGCCACCTCATGGGATATGTTGACAAAGTCAACATGTAAGAGGAGTCAAGGAAGTGATGAAAATGAGAAAGGGATAGATGAATATCACCTCACCAACACATCCTTATAGGCTGAAGGGTTTTCACTAGTGTTGGTGGAAGCCCTATCATTTAGAGAATTGTGTAATTTTCTTGTGTGATGGTGAGGCCTAAGCATGATGTGTGTTGAATGCCACAAGAGAGTTTAGTGAACAAGGATGCTTTGCCATATCTAGGTTGAGAAACCCATGGGGATTGCTAGCTGAGAATTCGTCAGGGCCATGGCGTGTGTTCCCGACATCGACAAAACCATTGGAGACTATGTTTGAGTAGTACTCATAGGTTGAGACACCCCATAGCTAGAGGGTTGATAACATGTAGTGTAGCATAAAGGGGTTGAGAAAATAGGTGTGAGAACTATTATGAAGCTAATAGCAAGTGTGCTCTTATTCCTAGAGTATAACATAGTTGAGAAACCTCTTTATTTCTTTACCTCCCTCTCAAAAAAGTAAATTGAGACTCTATGTGCCCTGCTTGAGCCTCTATGATGTTTTGGTTGTTGAATTAATAGCCATTGTGGTGCAATAGATGGGATTTGTTGAGAAAACTACCTCTTCTAACTATGAATCCTGCTCAAGGGTGGTTGACTACAAGGAGGAGTGTATTGTAGTCTTCCTAAGATTGGTTGGAGAGTTCAAGTCCTAATCTTAGTTTCCAAACATCTTCGTAAGATAAGTATTCTTTCATGTTCTTTTCCATTTGAATATTGTGTATATGTTTCTTGTGTTGATTTAATGCATATATTAATACTCAAGAATGTGATTTACTACAAGAATATGGAACGCTGAATTCCGGTATAATTTCTAAGGAATGGTTTAATTCCTTTGTTTAATTCGTGAGCCTCAATTTAATCTAATTTCCTGCATATATCAAATGTGTGTTATTGTGAGCTTGAAATGAGTCTAAACTTGTCAAGGAATCAGAGATAGGTAATATATATTGTCAACTGAAACCCTATTATATTATTAATTGCTAATAACATGACCTATATAAATTTGCAATCTCAAGAGAGATGACACACACACACACACACACACACACACACACACACACACACACACATAGATTTATACCTATGAATGAGCTGAGGTGAGTGCTCATTAAACTCAAAAGAAATGTAATTTATATCAAACAAAATCTTATGAAATATAGCCTTGTCAATGGTAAGTCATAGGCCAAATACTTATATACATACATAATTCCCAATACATGGCACCGAATTTTAGGAGGGGAAGTGGAATAACTAAGTATTAAGGGTGCCCAAGCTATATATATTAACATATTCAACATTCCTCTACATAAAATAGATGGAATTGGGGGAGGAGGGGACACCCCTCATCATTGTTCCAACCTATCAAAATTTTGCTCCAACCCTTAGCACGACATATAT
>APFE031602800.1:263740-303232 GCA_000404065.3 Pinus taeda
ATATATGTCGTGCTAAGGGTTGGAGCAAAATTTTGATAGGTTGGAACAATGATGAGGGGTGTCCCCTCCTCCCCCAATTCCATCTATTTTATGTAGAGGAATGTTGAATATGCTAACCTTGTACAAAGATTACCTGCAAATAAATTCTTAAAGAAAACATGAAATCTACAATTACGAGAACATAAAAATATGCATAGAGTACTAGGAAAACCATATTGATTTTTAATTATATTCCTTTCAATGTTACAGTACTTTATATACATGTTTAAGCATTGATAAATCACCAATTCGTTAACCCTATATTAGAACATAACCATAATTACCTTGACAAAATCTACAAAACTAGGAAAACTAGATTGATTTTTCATTATATTCATTTCAATGTTATAATACATTATATACATGTTCAAGCATTGATAAATCACCAATTCATTAACCCTAGATTAGAACATAACCATAGGTCCCTTGAACATATCTACAAAATACCATGTGCAAAACCATTCCCAAAACCATGGGTGGTTCACACGGGCTTCACTGGGGGGAGCAATACCATATGACGTTCATTCAGGGGGATATATATTGAGGAACAAATGACATAATATATTAGGGGATATATAGGGGGTAAAGGGTTTTTATATTAGAAGGTATAAAAAATGGAGCTCAAAGTTAATGACAAAATATAAAGGGGTATAAAAAATGTTAATGAAAAAATGGATACCTACAATATCTAGTGAACGTAGGGGTTTTTTAAATTGGGAAGGTGTATTAGGTTTGCATTGGTAGGGGGTTAAATAATGTGATCTTTATAGGTATTTTCCAATATGTAGTCAAATGAGGGGTATTGTTTAGTATGCCACAAATGCACGTGATATGTTAGAGGTTCATTGAGTGAAGCCCCAGTGTGGTAGGTCTACCCAAAAGTAGGCTTGGGTTGACCTAGAACAAATTTGGGCCACTAACTTGAACCTTGTGCTTAGTAGGGGGGATATTTCCCCCCTTAAAACACCCTCATTTTTCGTGACACAATGTAATAATGTATGCATATAGTTACACAAAGAATATAACACATGACCAAAAAATTTCTCTACCTGTGCCAGATGCAAGGTAACAACGTCTCCAACTAGTCGCACAAAGAATATAAACATGCCTAAAAAAATTATGTTGTTAATTTAATAAAATTGATTGGAACCATGGGCCCCCTAAGTGTGTCATCCCGAGAATGGTGGGTCCTCATTCTAATCTAGGCAGTTGGTTTCACTGGATCACTACAGCCATGAGATGGAAGGGACCTCAAGATTTTTGTTTGGGATTATACTTTGTTTCGGACAAGAGATATAGGTTGACATAGAGGGTGAGGCCGTCAAGCAATGACAAACATTGCATTCTTGGGTCTCGATGATGGTGAACATTTAAAAGAAGAAAGTGCAAGGATTAAATCTCAATATTATGGCATTTGGCTTTATATTGTTAACATAATCTAATGCAAGAATACCTTTGAGTACAATGGATATTTCCCTTAGGGAAACTGAAAGGGTTTAATGTGAAAGTGACAAGAAGATTCAAAAGAGAATTAGAACCTGTAAAAATGAAAGGTAACTTATTTATGCATTCAACATAGTAGGTGAAAATTCATATCAATATAGTTGTTCATGAAATAAGAGTGTATCTGATTATAAAAGGAGAACCAAAAAAAATAAAGAAAGAAAAAAAAGTGTAAATGCTGAGGAATATTACATTAGCACTTAGCATTTATACTTTACTAGATTCATTTTAATGCCCAATGGCCATTTTCTTCACCCTAGGGATAAAATGATAATCCATCTCATTGTTAACTCTGGGATAGAGTGTTGTTAACTTTGGGATAAAGTGTTATTACGTTCTCTTCCACCTTCCATCATCACTTTCTATGTTCTAATATATGAGACTCCGAGCCTAATGGAAATGCATATGAGCTGAGAGGTTTTCCACCTACATTCTAGTCTCTTGTCATCTCTATCCACAACCCTCTTTCTTCTAGTTGATACCCTTTAAATATGGCCATTAAACTTAATGTTCTGGGTTTTTGTTAAGTGAAAGTAGGTAGCCAATTTTTTAAATTTGATGATAGAGTCCCCTTCGACCCAAGGGCTAGCTTGAGGTTGAGAAGTTGGTTCGAGCTACCTTGGCATTTTGTCGATGCAATAGGGAAAATCTCATTGACAAAACAAAATTTAGAAAATAAGTTTATTTGATATGGGCAAATTACAATATCATAAGGAAATCATGGGAAAATTTGATATAGGTACAATTATAATTTATTGCATAAAATATGATTGGGTGTACTTACAAGCTAGAGAAGCAACGTATGAAGAAAAGATGAAAGAGGTCTCGAAGATTTTCCCTGTAGCAAGACACTTTAGAAATAAGAAGAAGTGCCTATAAAACATTGTGAGAACTTTCTAGAAGGTACACAAATAATTTAACTCTACCAATAATAAAAAGAGAAGTCCAATTTTAAAATCTAGACACATTAGAAGAAATGTTTGAGAGATGATATAACTACCAGAATTAGTTTCCTCTATATGAATATAAATTTATTTTTTGATTTTTTTAGTAAGCATGAATTTGTTTTAATTTTGAATTATTGTGTAGAATTAGTTTTTAGGTGTAATTATTATTTAATTTGAAGTTATACATTAATTGTTTGTTGTTTTGGTAGGAGCATTCTATAGCGCAATATGAGGAATATGTGAAATCCCTTTTTTGTTCAACTTACATGTGTCCCTTTTAAAATACAAATAAAATATTTTCAACATAAAAAACAATGCTCTCTATAATAAAAGAAAAAAAATGCATATATTTGGTTAATTTTAATTAAAATAATTATAAAGTATCAATAATCTTGTTGATTCATTCTTGATATTATAAACCATCATGTATAAGTTAGGGTAAAACTATTTCACTTTCACTTTCACCAATAAATAAAATATTTATATTTATAAAATTTAATTACTTTTTTATTAAGCGTATAAGAGAAGATGTGTAATTCAATCAATTTTTAATATAAAATTTATATGTGCCATATTAATATATATATTATTCAATGTTTCTTATAATTAAATATTTATGATTATAATAAAGTACTTTAATTACAAATATGCATATATTATATATGGTTAAATAGATAAAATATTTCAATGTCAACAATGTCTATATTATATAAGGATAAACAAATAAAGCTATGAATATATATTTTAAAGTAATTGAAAAGAAATATATCGTGAAAATATTTCAAATAGTTTCACTATTATAAATTTTGTCTTTTTTAAGTTATAGTTTTGGATAATTTTGTATAGAATTCATTAAAAATTGTTCACATTACAAGTGTAAGATGTGTAGCTATAAAATCCAAGTGTTGTGAGAATTTTTCAAGACTTTAAATAGATTTATGTATTCAAAAATGCAATTTAACCAATGAAAAATTACACACAAGAAACTCACACATATGTATGGATCCATCTTAATCATAGATCTATAAAAATGTAGAGAAAGATAATATATATAGCAAGTTTAGAGAAAGATAAAATCTCTTGAATCTTAAGGTTCTTTTACAATGTAAAAATAGAAAAAAGATTTACACTTCAAGGGATTTGATCCCTCTAGATTTTTATAAATCTTTGATTATCCTAATATTAAATAATTCAATCATAAATTCTTTAATATTTAATGAAACATGTGATGAAAGTTACTATTTTTAAAAATATTTTCATAACATTTAATATTTTTAATTATTTAAATTTTAATTAATTCATTTTGTTGTCATATAGGAACACCTAACACTGATTCTTCCTAACACTGATTAAAACCATTTCGTAACCAATCTCCACCCGTTAAGCAAGATGAGAATTTTGTGTCCATCTTTTTTGCCACATGAGTTATTTGGAAATTAATCGATGTCGTGTAGGACTTGTAGGCAGGGTTGGCATTTGGATTTATTTTTACCTGCCATACATATTGTTTTTGACGTTTTGGGTCTTTATGTTTCCACTCAAGAAAAGTTATGTTTAAAAATTTTCCCTTCAAGAGTGATGTTATCATAATAAATTAATCTTTTACCAATAAATGTTGATTAAAAAATTTACCTTCAATAACATAATTATGTTAAAAAAAATCACATATTTAGCATAAGTAAAAAATAAAATGACCATGACAAGAAAATGAATTATTAAATCTTGAATCTTGGCTTGAAATTTCATGGAACACTAACAATAAAATCTTAGGAACCTGAAAACAAATGTCCTTGACCTGGACATGCCATAACATTTGTATATATGAGATATGACTAAGGATGTCTTATGGGACATATAAGATAACCAACCTAGTAAAACTATTGAATGCTATCAACAAAAACTCGAAAATAGATTTATTAATATTGTTTATGCTATTATTTACATAATCTAATAAATATTATTAGATTTAAAAGTAAATACACATTTTAGCATTGCTTTGAATGATTCATAGTATATACACTAATATTAACAAGATTGAATGCATAGTATATGGACCTTTTAAAAATTACAAGACTAAACTTATAATAAATGGACATTGTGGATCTCATAACAACATGTTATAGGATTATGTTATGATAACGTCACAAAATTTTCTATCTCTATACATGTGATAGAAATATTCTCATAACACTAACTCACACCATAATCTTGTCAATTTAATTATATAAAAACATTACTCACACCAAAAATTCATCAATTCCAAGCTATAAGCACATTACTCACACCAAATATTTGTCAATTCCAAGCTAGACAAAGAGACTTAGACAAAGAGATTTATTACATTTATGATTTAATCTCCCTGAAAGGAATAGGTCTAGAAATAACCATTGTTTTTAACAACTCTAAGTTAGAAACTCTCTTATACATAATTCACACAGAAAACTTGTCAATTCCAAGCTAGAAGAAGAAAATTATTGCGTTGATATTTTTTCTCCCTAGATGGAATAAGTCCAGAAATAACAATTATTATAAACATTTCTAAAACAAAAGTAGTCTCTAACACATAACTCACACCAAAAACTTGTTAATTTCAAGCAAGAAGAAGAGACTTATTACATTGATATTTTGTCTCACTAGGTGGAATAAGTTTAGAAATATCAATTATTATGAACAATTCTAAAACAAAAACAATGTCTAACACATAACTCACACCACAATCGTGTCAATTCGATGTTAGAAACACATTACTCACACCAAAAACATGTCAATTCCAAGCTAGAAGAAGAAATTTCTTGCATTGATATTTTACTTATAATGAATAAGTCCATCCTCACTCAAAAGTTCAAGTACCCAAATTAATGGAGTTTCTCTCTTTCCTTGGTGAGGAGTAGGCCTTCAATAATATACATGTGAGAGACATGAAGGTTATCCATTTCCTTGTTGAGGAGTAGGCCTTCAATGATACTTATAAGTGTGAAGGAAGGCTATCCCTTTCCTTCTTGAGAAAGAGGGCTTCAATGACATACATGTGTGTTTGTGACTATGTTTAAACGTAATGACATGAATTTTAAAAACTAAGAATACAACTCTTGAGGGATACCTAATCACCTGAAAATAACAACCATGCATGAATTCCTACTAGGAATAGTATATTTCCTCTTCACCATTTTCAACCCACATAGCATAAATTGAAGCAATAAATTACCAACAATTGTAGCTGCATCTCCCACTAAGAATCTGCATACAAACATTAAGATCAAAACAGTCATAAGAGTAAAAACATTATAAACTATTAAAACAACAAAATGCTCTCCATGTTACTAAATATGCATACGACACTACATGAACACAAAATACCACACACCCACTTCCTCAAATTCCAAATCCAAGTCATGAAAGAATTAAAAAATAGCTTGAAGCTCACTCAAATGAATTAGAATAGGACCACTTGAAATACACAAAAAGATTTAACTCAAACACAATAACAACCCTAGACTCTTGATTGTTGGCCATGGCCACAAAGGTACAATTGAGCAAGCCAAGATTAGTACATGGAGAGCACCATTAGCAAGATCAAACTATAATCTGCATCTTATAGGTTATCGGCTTCCTGTCATGATCCCCATGAATAATTCTAGAGTTAATCTCCATATAGAATTCTAGAGTGGGAAACTAGAGGCCCACCCATGTTACTTGAATCCATCCCAAGCCCCATGCCTATTTTTCCATCTTAGAACTGAATTTGTAACTATATTTCAACCAGCACCCCATTGTTGCTGCTCATCCTTTCTCCTCAAACCAAAATACTCAACAGAAAATTCAAACCAAGCCAAACAAAACAACGAAGGCCAATAATAAAACTTTTTTCACACTGACTTTTTCTACAGATTGTAAAGGGTGACATTGTAGAAATATGGAGTGCACTTGATAAACATCAGAGAGATACTTTAATGATTTCTACATCAAATAACTGAGAGTCTTCTTTGAAAATATTATGGCATCACATTTCGGGGGTTCTTTGGAACAAGTTTTAAGTCCTTCTAACCCTTTTATTTTCTTCAATTTCTCATATCTTAACATTGGTGCAAAAAGGGAATGATCCACTACCAAAATTTGGATTCATAAAATAATTGTACTAAAAGTAGCTAAATGTCCCATACATGTGATTGCTATATCTAGAAAATTAACATAACTTGTAAAAGCTTCATCCAACTGTCCAAATGCAATACCACAGAGCCATCCAAACCAACATAGTAATATTACAAGGAACAAGTGCATAACATATCAACATCTCCTAAATACATCCATTGGTAAATGAAATCCAAATCACGTGGAAGTGGTATTCATAAATTGTATAAACAAAAAAAAAATACAATCTCATTACTCACCTATAACTTATTACGGTGCCTACAAATTTGTATAACAAAATATTTTGGATTCAAACCACCCATAATTTTCCCTTCATTGTATTTGAGGGGATAAGGGTATCTAGAGCATCATCCAAATGGTATTAATAAAATGCGAGAGGTGTACCAAAGTCAATTTCATTTTTCACCTCCACTTGTACTCCATGGATTTATGTGTCCACCTATTCTCCATAAACCACATTTTTATACCCATGTTTATTTATCAAGAGATGGGTGAAAGTTTTCAACACCTTGTTTTCTCTAAGGACCAGTAAAATGACCCTTTTTAGTCCTTCTAACCCTTTTATTTTCTTCAATTTATCATATCTTAACATTGATGCAAAAAGGGAATGATCCACTATTGAAATTTGGACTCGTAAGATAATTGTACTAAAAACAGATAAATTTCCCATACATGTGATTGGTATATCTACAAAATTAACAAAACTTGTAAAAGCTTCATCTAGCTGTCCAAATGCAAGACCACGCAACCATCTGAACCAACAAAGTAATATTACAATGAACAAGCGCATAGCATATCGACTTTCCATGAATAGATCTATTGGTAAATGAAATCCAAATAAAGGGGGGGGTGGTATTCCTAAATTGTATAAAGGAACACTCTCATTACTCACCTATAACTTGTTACACTGTGTGCAAATTTCTTTAGAAAAATATTTTGGATACAAACCACCCATAATTTTCCCTTCATTGTATTTGAGACGATAAGGGAATCAGACCTATATCTAGAGCATCATCCAAACGGTAGTAATAAAGTGGAAGAGGTATACCAAAGTTAATTTCTTTTTTCACCACCTCTTCTACTCCTCCATGGCTTTATTGTCGACCTATTCTCCTTAAACCAGATTTTTATACACATGTTTATTTATCAAGATATGGGTTAAAGTTTTCAACACCTCTTTTTCTCTCAGACCCATTGAAACTACCCTTTTCAATCCTTCTAACCCTTTTATTTTCTTCAATTTCCCATATCTTAATGTTGGCGCGAAAAGGGAATGATCCGCTATCTAAATTTGGACTAGAAAATTAAATGTACTAAAAGAAGCTAAATTTCCCATACATGTGATTGCTATATCTAGAAAATTAATAGAACTTGTAAAAGCTTCATCCAATTGTCTAAATGTAAGACCACACAACGATACACAATAATATTACAAGGAACAAGTGCATAACATATCAACTTTGCCTAAATAGATCCACTAGTAAATGAAATCCAAATCACCTAGAAGTGGTATTCCTAAATTGTATAAACTAAAAAATACACTCTTACTCACCTATAACTTATTACTTTGCCTACAAATTCTATATCAAAATCTTTTGGATACAAGCCACCCATAATTTCCCATTTATTGTATTTGAGAGGATAAGGGAATTGAACATATATCTAGAGAATCATCCAAATGGTATTAATAAAGTGGGAAAGGTATACCAAAGTCAATTTATTTTTTCACCTCCTCTTGTACTCCTCCATGGATTTATATGTCCACCTATTCCCCATAAACTGCATTTTTATACACATGTTTATTTATCAAGAGATAGGTGAAAGTGTTCAACACCTCTGTTTCTCTAAGACCCAGTAAAATGACCCTTTTCTGTTGTACTAAAAGTTACCATTAAATTGAGCTAAAAACCCCTTTTAGAAACGCAAAAAACAAATATATAAACTAAATACTCCCTTAACAAAACGAGAAGTAATTTTATATTTTACAAATTATACTCCCTTAACAAAACGAGAAGTAATTTTATATTTTACAAATTATCCTAGCCTACGGCTATGGTGGTGCGAGCTCTTAGTTCCATGATGCATGTGATTATTCTTTAATTACTACACATAGTTGTAGACTGTGTGTGTTTTTGTTGTCAGATTTTTTTGGGAAACTTCTCACAAATATCTTTCATAAGATTGTAATCATGGAGAGAAATTATCTAACCACTATCAGTGATAAACCTTTTGCCAACTTTAAGATCTCTAAAT
The DNA here is from genome assembly GCA_000404065.3 of Pinus taeda. Lineage (NCBI taxonomy): Eukaryota > Viridiplantae > Streptophyta > Pinopsida > Pinales > Pinaceae > Pinus > Pinus taeda. The sequence goes on from APFE031602800.1 coordinate 272,632, forward strand.
TCAATTTATTTATGTTATCTGTGCAAGTGCCATAGGGTATTAATAACATTTTAGGAAAATAATTGGCCATCAAAAATAAGTTTTGCAAAATTCAAAACACATTAGAAGATATATTCATGCAAAATCTTTAAAAGTATTTAACAGCCAAAATGCATTATAACAATCATTTTTCCCATAAATTCTAACCTTGCTTGTAAAGATAATCTTTAGATGATTGAACTACATGATATCCCATAAATGACCAACAAAACCTATAATTGAATATGTAATGCTATATTATATCTCTTTTATATTGAATTGTAAAATATTTTATATCTTATTTAAAAAATAAATATATCATAACCAGACAGAATTTTGGAGTGTTGAAAATCTTCCTTAGATTTATGGCTTTTGTTCCTGACATGGATCCCCTGTCTGAAGATTGAGAGCTTAACTCAACTCGATACAAGGTGGACAGCGTGGTTGGGGCACTGTTGCGGCCAATTTTTAGAATTTTTGCAGAGGGAGAAATGCTAAAATAACAGTTTGATGACGATCTGATGGGAAAACTTAATCTACATAAGCGCAACTACGTGAACAAGCAAACAAGACAGGAAGAAGATCGAATATATGCAATAATGCAAGTCATCGCCACGTCCGTGAAATCGAGAACACTGTGTCCCATCATAAAAGTTGGGATAATTTTGTACAATAACTCAAATGTTTGTCTAGAATAACCTATCACTGCCTCAAGAACGTTCCATTTATGTTTAGCCATGATAGCTCTATGTTATGATTGCTATGAACTGAACGACATAATCTTCTTGGAAATCATGGTTACCACTTTGTGGTAATATGCTATTTTATGATGCTTTTTATATTTACATTTGTGGTTATGAACGTTATTTTGTTGCAAATGATTAAAAGTAAAGGTGATTTATTTAGATAATAAAATTATAAATGATTTATATGGCAGCATTTGCATTTTAATTATTTTCAATGTTATATAAAAATTTTAAGGTATTTTTATTTTTTCAAAATTATATAAAATAATTGTATAAAAATTGTTCGAAACTTTAGGATTAAAACTATATATTACAAAAAAAAAGGATATCTACATTAATAAAAAGATATAAAAAATTTTAATTATTTTTAATATAATATATTATATCTTATTGATTAAAACTTTTAATGATATTGAGTATTTAAATTAGATATCAATATTTATAAAATAGAAAAAATATGAGTTTGTGCCTTTTCATTAGATTTGATAAAAATATACATTATAATTTTCTTTAATTTGTTAATGACGAAACTGAACCAACAACAAGCCATAGTTTTTAATAAACAAAATATTTTGATATGAGATAGAGTTGAAAACAAAAAAAATTAGTATGTTAGGGTCTCAGGCTAGCGAGAATAGCTAGAGGCTTAAAACTAAGAAAACACACATATATAAAGTAACACTTAAAGTGACACTGATTGTAATATCTAAATTTGGGAAAACTATATCATCACCACTTTAGAGAGTCAATACTTCAACTACCATTGGTTCTTTGTTACTTCATGGCAAACAACCTCGATTTCGAGGAATGACAAGGTCAACCTCTATTCGCCCCATTGCTCAATCATGTACTCAAGAAATGAGCTAAATTTCATGGAGTATGTCTAGGAATAACTCATCCCACAATCATCTTGAGATGCTAGTAATTATCAATGGAATGCATATTATGGTTAAATCTTAGTTGGGTGTGTCTCACATTTAGAATCCAATTAGCAAATTCTCTAGTAATCTCTATGTCTCACAAACAACTTCTTTCTCAGAAGTCTCTGTCTTAGCTTGTTCAATTTCCTTTTGTACCAACACTAACTTGGTTTCCCTATCCATGGTTGCTGAGGTCTCAGCTCTTTGTTGGACCAAAATTTTTCTAATTTTGCTTTAGTATCCTTCCCCCTTCTCACTCTTTCTCCTAGCATATTGATACTTAAATTGTGACTAATGTCTAAAGGGAAATAGAAGCCAAAATGATGAAAATAATAAGGAGGTGTAAAGAAAAGTCTAGATCCCTATATTATGTAAAGAGTATAATAGGTTTTATATTAATTAGAAAAAGCCTAAGATTAAATTTACTTTGAAAAATTAAATATACAAAAATTTTAAAGAAAAAAACTTTTATTTAAAAATTTGCAAAAATCAAAACCAAACCATATATTGAATGTAAACTTATACTAAAAAAAACAAATATATATAGAAACTAAAATTATGTAAAACATTATAATTAAGATATGTTTATAAAACATAATCTATATTAATGAATATAAATATAGAATAATTATATATATATAGATTATATATTTTATAAAATATATAATATATATATTAAATAGAAGAATTATAATATAAAAAAGTTAAAGGCAGAATCATAGTTTAGATATTAAAAAGAGAGTAAAAGAAGAAACGAGAGTTTAGAACTAAAATAAGAATTAAATTTAAATGGAAATTTGTATCAATAAACTCAATTTATTGAAAATTGTGAATAGTAGAATTTTCTAGTAGAGATGGATTAATATTTGAATCACAGATATAATATAATATTATTTTGGTAGATATTTGTTTTGTTGATATTATTAATATAGATTTATTTAGGTATTGGTATGGCAAGAGTTGAGAGAAATTAAATTTCTAAAAGTCAAAACTTTTTTTAGAGTGTAAAACTTGAAATAAATGTTTCCACTTACATAAATTACATTTTTGAATACGAAAATAGATTCAATGCATTAAAATTCTATTTTGAAATTTTGATTTTATAGATTATACACATTAAACTTATATTTCCAATTATTTTTTGTAATATATTTCAAATAAAATTTACCATATCTAAGCAAAGGCAAATGTAGAATAATAAAATTTGTGAAAATGGTTTAACCATAAGAATTTTTAGTTTGTTTATGACATTGAAATATTTTTCCTAGCATGAGCATTAAAATTTTGATGGGTGACTCTTCTCCCTCAAATGTGTTTATTTGGTATTAACAATTTTTAAACACCAATTTATAATTAGATTGAATAATTAATATATATTATTAATTTTAGATTAAGAATTGAATAAATGTAATATATCCCTCTTATTACTCATATTAGGAAGTAACTAAATTTTTCTACTTTCAATTAACTACTAGTAAGCGAGGGTGAGTACGGCTGACCCATCGTGTATGCAGTACAATGATACAGATGGCAGAATAGGGCAGCTACATGTAGCCTGCCTGTCTTGGGCTTCTACATTTTCTTAACCCTGGCTTTAGCATTTTAGAAATGGTTTACGTTTTTTTACTTCGTCGTTTTTACTATTCAGCTTCATGCCCATTGCCTAGGCTCGGGTCACCTACGTCCTCTCCTCCTGCAATTATCTTTGGCAGTTACTCACTGGCAGTTAGATTTTTCGTGCCCCAAACGGCTATGGACCTCGATCTTGTAGATTACTCGAAGGACCCGCTGATGGAGGGCTCTGTCTGGATGACCCCACACTCATCTAAGGAAGATCATGCCCTGTTTAGCTGTGATTTGAATGAGACCATCTTCGAATTACCTCCATTTTCAGGGCCTTCAAACGACCCAATGATCCTGCCTAACGATCCCCCGACCTGGCCATCCCTCTCCTCCCCCTCACCATCACCATCCACATTAGGGTTTGTTTCCAGCTGCCTTAACCCTAACCCTTCGGAGACTTGTGCAGGACTTACCCACCTCCCTTCATCCTCTGGTCACTTTTATGTTTTCCCCTCCTCATCGACCCTGGTAGCCTCAGTACTACCTTCCTCACCTCATCCCCCCGTCCCTCCCTCCGGAAGTTACACAATTATACCTCCCTTATCAGAAGCACTCCCATCTACTACACCCCCTTCACTTGACGACCCTCTTGTCTTTGGAAGTAGACCTACTTAAAAGGACAACTCATCTGAGGAAGCGAGAAACTGCAAGAAAGCTAGGTGTTTTAGATCCAAAGTTGAAGACATCATACTGTGGCTTGAGGAAGACATCCAACTTGCGTATACCATGGACATTGCTAACAAGGTTTTGGTTGGTAGGATTCGTGGACGGAACCACTTTGTGGCTGACCTCAAAGCATGGGCTTCTAAGGTTTGGGGGCATCACTTGGCAGACCTACCCACTATTTAGACTTTTGTGAGGGGTTGGTTCTCTTTCAGGTTCGCAAGGCTCGATCACACTAACTCGGTCTTATCATCTTATTGGCATTTTGAACATGCGCTTGTCCTCTTGAAGAGATGGTCACCACTTTTTTATCTGGAAATACAGCAGATATGGGTTGGCTCGATTTGGATTAGATTGTCGGGGCTCCCACCCCATTTCTGGTCGGAAGATATCTTCTGGTGCATTGGGAACTCTCTCAACATGTACATGGGGTTTGAAAAGTCCTACCTCTCTACTGGTAAGATGGCTTATGCCCAAATACTAGTACATATGGACACAAGAGCGGGTCTCTAGGAGCATATCACCATTCAATGGCGGACCTACACTAGGAAGCAATTGCTAGACTATGAAGGAGTGCCATGTAGATGTCGTTGATGCCATAAGGTTGGACATGTGTTCAGGGATTGTCCATTGAACACAATAAAGGGGGACAAAATACTCACGAACATGGCATGAGCATCGCAGTACCTCAGGAACCACCCCAGCATCTAACGGAGGCTGGACAACAGACACTGCAGGCACCTGTGGTGGAAGGAAGGGAGCTCGATCAAGGAGCTAAGAAGAAGTGGGGTAAAGCTCCACTTCAGCCACCCTCTCCTCCACTGATGGGAGCTCGAGTAGCTTCATGGGATGCTTTCACCACAGGTATGGAAAACCCTCCTCTCTGTTTTGCTTTCTCTGCATCAGATATTCATTTATCCTCTTCTTCTCATTCACTTGATAGAGGTTTTTTCCCCTCGGAAGCTCCCCTCTGTTCCTCCCCCATATTTCCGGATCCTTCCCCCTCTCGAACCCCTACGGTAGTTCCCCATCAACCTGGCTTGCTCCTTTGTGCCTCCTTCCCCTCTTTACTCCCCATCTATGCCTTCAATCCTCGAGCCCCCTCCACTCTAACCCTCGGCTCAATGCATTTGCCTCTATTATCGATACCCTACCCGCTGAATGTTCCATTCACTGGGCCCTGATGTAGTAGGGTTTGCTGTCGACTCCTCCCCCTCCTTACCCAAGCCCTCTTGGGGTCGTCCCTCCTCTCTTACCAAAGCGAAAAACTAGGTAGGGGAGGAGATCTCCTCAGGGAAAAAAAGCACACTAGACTGGGTTCTTAGAGTAGAGCAAACTCTAAATCCACCCCCTCCATGAATATGCTCTCCTATAACTACCGTGGGATGTCTAGTTCGCGGAAAAAACTAGCCTTGAGATCCTTAATCCCAATGGAAGCTGTCGATATCATTTTTTTACAAGAAACCCTAGGATATGCCTTCTCTATCTCTCCTCTCCTTGAACGTTGGCTCCTGGGCTAGACCTTCCACTCGCTTGATGCCACAGGTCGATCTGGAGGGGCAGTCGTGGGTGTCTATACCTGCTCCATCAAATTGCTTACTGTCTGGGGGGGCATTGGATACATGGGAGCCAACATATTCTCATCTTCCCTAGAAGCCAGTTTTAGAATCATCAATGTATATGGTCCTTGTCAAGACAGGGCTGAATACTAGTGGAGCCTACTAAATTCATCTATCTTATAGCAAGATAACATCATCCTTGGAGGGGACCTGAACTTCTCTATAGGTTTTGCTGAGTCATGTTGTCATCAAGCTCAAGTGGAATCCCTGTCAGTCTTCTTTGAGAATCTAATGGAGGAGCACAACCTGATAGATATCCCCTCTGCTAAAATTCGACCCACCTGGAGGAACAATCAAATAGGTGAGGCCAAACTAGCTAGGAGGCTTGACAGATTCCTCATCAAAGAAGGTCTGGCCAGCAGTGGTTCTCACATTAGACAATGGGTTAGTTCAAGTGGCTTATCAGATCATAGGCCCATCTACCTAGAGATACAAGATTCCATCCAAAAACCCAAGGCACCTTTTAAATTCAATTCCACATGGCTAAAGGATTTTGACTATATGAGGATGGTGGGTGACTTCTAGAAGTCCCATCCAGTTGCCACTGAGGGAAATATAGCAAAGGGGTTTTTACACAACATGAAGGAATTGAAATCCCTCTCAAAAGAATGGGCTCAAAGGAAAAGAGAACACAATGAGTAAGTGCTAAGAATAGCAGAGGAGGAAATCCTTACTTTGGAAGAGGGTATCAGAGGAATCATTAACTCTCAGGAACAAAAAGACAAAATGGCCTCTCTTCTACAAAGAAGGACTGAAATCCTCAAGGACAAAGAATAGAGCTGGAGACTTCGAAGCTACATAATATGGCTCAAGGAGGGGGATGACAACACAAAATTTTACCATAAATATGCAAACAGGAGGAAGGCTATCAACATTATATGGGAACTCAAAAATAGACAAGGACAATTAGTGCAATCCTTCCATGAATTGGCAACTCTGGGGAACTCTCATTTCAAAGACATCTTCAAGGAAGCCCCCATAGCTACTCTGGCCGAAGTAATGCATATAGCACAATCCATTCCTAGATTTCTTGATTAAGAGGTTGAATAAGTACTTACTAAAGAAGTATCCCTTGATGAGCTTTAAGCAACTCTCAAGTGGCTTAAGAAGGATAAGAGCCCGAGACCGGACGGATGGACAGTAGAGTTCTACATTGCCTTCTATGACATATTAGGGTTGGATCTCCTAAGACTCATAGAAGAATGTCATAGAAAGGGAAGGATGTGGGAAGGTCTCAACTCCACCTTCATTGCTCTTATTCCTAAAGTTGACAAGCCCACAACCTATGATGACTTTAGACCTATCTCCCTATGCAACTGCACCTACAAAATGATCACAAAAATCTTTGTGAACTGCCTTAAGCCTATCCTATCATCACACATCTCCCCTGAGCAATTTGCTTTCCTGCAGAACAGACAGATACATGAAGCAGTTGGCATTGCACATGAGCTCCTCCACTCTGTCTAGGCTAAAAAAATCAAAGGAATGATATTGAAAATTGACCTTTACAAAGATTTTGACAAAGTTAACTGGCTTTACATTCGTATCCTGTTAACCCACCTAGGGTTTCCCTACCCCTTCATTAAATGGGTCCTGAGTTGCATCACCAATGTATCTTATAGTGTGCTAGTAGATGGTTTGGCTTTCCCATTCTTTCACATGGAACGAGGGTTGAGGTAGGGCTACCCTCTCTTGCCCCTTCTTTTCCTTCTCATAATGGAGGGCCTCAGTAGATTACTCGGAGAAGAACACAGACAAGGACGAGTCAGGGGAATCAAAATCATCGACGCATGCACACTGACCCACCTGTTGTTTGTTGACGACGTGCTTGTTTTCCTTAATGGAGGTATAGGTGATCTCACATCCTTCCATCATGCCCTGGGGACTTTTCTAATAGCCACGGGAATGGTGCTAAATGAGGAAAAATCCACTATCAATGCTATAGGATGCTCCCAATTTGATTACAATTTGCACTCAAGCGATTCGCCTTCACAGTGTTGCCACTCGAAGAAGGCTTGAAGTATCTTAGCTTTGGGTTAAAACCCCTCGGATACAAAATTGGAAATTGGTCATGGCTTATAACCAAGGTAGAGAAGCGACTAAACATTTGGTATCACAAATACATGTCTAGAGTAGGGAGGCTGATTTTAATTAAGGCAGTTTTGGAAGCAACGCGAGTATGTTGGATGTCATAAGCATGGATCCCTCAAGGCATACTAGAAATAATATAGATCTAATAAGAAAATATAATACAATGCCAATAAACCGAGAAATAATATGAAATGATTCTTTATTGATCAAACCCTTAAGGTAGGGCAACACCATACATTCACTCCTTAAGGAAGGAGAACACTCCACAAGCCATATGCCTGTTCATACAATATTCCTTGACATTATTCCTTCACAATTCCTTCATGTGGAGTCTCTAGCCTCTATATAGGCCTCATACATGCAATACCATGGATCATTACCATGGTTCCCTCATACCATCCACTAATACCATGGGCCCATTACATTATTACTAACTACTTGTGGTCCCTTACATGATATGGGTTAACCACCTTATTTATTACTATGGCCCATCCCATTATTACATTGTTACCTTGGGTACCTCCCTTGGTACCCCATATTATCCCCCCTAGGTATATAACAAGAGTTCAGGAAGAAAGCATTGGCGCTTGGTATTACATTGGATACACGCGAAACTTTGTTAAAATACATCGGCAGTTTACATTCATATTTGCAGCATACTTTATTAATGTTTAATCCTGATGATTTTGACGAGGTGTGTGTTCAAGCCATACATATTGAATTAGGTGGCAGACCATTCAAGTTGTCACCTCAGTCATCCAAAGAGATGGAAAACAAAGAATCCAGAGATAGTAAGGGGAACATTTCAAAGAGAAAAAAATCAGTGATCATTCAAAAGGAAAGATCTACCTATTCTCATTGCCAGAGAATCGTTCATGATGAATCGAAGTGTTGGAAACTTCATCCAGAACTTAAGCCCAAAAAGTTCCTTAAGGTGAGGGATGAAAAGAAGGCCATTGCAGCAATCTAGCAAGACCTCGGTTTGGATTCAGGTGATGAATGGAGAATAACCGCCATGGTTACGACAGGTAAAATTTTTGATATTGGTTCAAGTTTGAAATCTAATGTATCTTCTTTAAACATAAATCCTCCACATGAGGATAAATGAGTTGAACTCTTCCACATAAGGATAACTTCTAAGCATACAAAAATTGACACAATGTTTGACAGTGGGTCGCAAGCAAATTTAATATCTGAATATATAGTTAATCAATTGGGATTGGAAACCTAGAATCATCCCAGACCATACCCATTAAGTTGGATTAATAAATCAAATTAGATACATGTCAAAAAGCAGTGTTGGTTAAAATTCGCAATTACATCTAAGTACATCGATGAAGTGGAATTAGTTGTGGTCCCAGTAGACATTTGTGGAGTTATCTTAGGGAGTCCTTATCTTTATGATAGAGATGTAGTCTTTTACAGAAGAGAACATAAATATCACCTAAAGAAAGAAGGGGTTGAATTTATTGTTAGGGCACATAAGTTCAAATCAAGCTTGGATTTAATTGTTTCAAATCAATTTAAGGAGTTTATAAGTTCAAGTAAATATGTACTCATGGTTATTAAGGAACAACATAAGGTTTATTGTTCGAGATGGAAGATTCAGTTTATAGATCAATTGGTTAAGGTGGTTAATTCTTTTCCAAGAAGTCTTATTCATGAATAGGATAAGCAACATAAGATCCATTTAATGTCCTAAAAACATCTTCTTAAAGATAGAATGAATCTCAAATTCATTCATTCAACTGAATTAGAGAAGTTGTCATCATCAGCAGTGTATTGCAAGGAATGGTACATGTGAATCTAATCAGAGACTTGTTTCAGATGGTATGTTTATTTTTAGTTTCAGGGGTGTAGGTCAGTATTGGGGAAAGTTAGTGTTACATTTCTTTAGTATTGCATCATCATTCATGCTTTTATAAGTAATGAAGCCTCTCTTCAAGTGGAGAGGAGGTCTATAAGTTTTCATGACAAAGCATTTTCAATAGTAGATCTAAAGTTTCCTTATCATGGTTTGAAAACTAATGTATTAACTGAAAGTGTAAGTCAATGGAAATATCAGTTAATAGACATAGTGATTCAAGAAATTCAACAATTACTTAGATACTTTCAGAACCAAACTAAGTTGCAACAGTATTTACATCACAACTGGATGAGTTATGGGCAGCAAATTCACTTAGTAATCAGTCAACAGGAAAGTAAATCAAGTCAAGTAATTGATACGAAATCAAAATCAAAGGAGTCTTTGAATATTTTAGTTATTCTGAGAAGTAGATTGTTAATACCCATCATATGTATTGAACAAAGTTCTACAAATTTTGTTTTCAAAGATGTTTCTGAATCACTAACTCATGATTATTTGTGGAAAGAATTCAATTACCATGTTGATAACAAGTTGTTTGCCCATCGTCACGAGTTGTTAATACTGCGGATGGAAGAAACAGGTCACCGAATCAAAAGGTATCATGGTCAGCATCATCAAGGTCATCATCTGCAGGTGATTGATTGAATGCATTGGTACATCATTAGGTCAATATGGAAAGAGAGAGAGTTATACCCTCATCAACTATTTAATTAGTCAAACTTTTGTGGTCCAAACTCTTTCAAGTGGAGAGGAATGATCCAGGAGGATCCATCGATCCAAATGCACATGTGTTCAAAGTGTCGTCATCAGTGTTCATAAGTGTCATTCAATGTCGTCGTCACTTCATTTCAGCTTCAATAGATAGACAGTATTGGTTATGATCAAGTTCAGGATTTATGGTTGAGATAGTTGATTGTGTAAAAGGGTTCAAGTTAAAGTACCTGGTCGACGACATAGTCTTGTCATCGTCACCACCAGTGTTAGTTTCAAAGATGTAATGGTCGTCATCGTGCAATGTTGAAGAATGTCACACGAAGACCATAAGGTTGCACAAGGGTCAATCATCTGGTAAAGGCTTTAGTTTCACCGATGTCACTGTGAAGAGCCGACATGGGTCTTTGAAAGTTAAACAAAACTCTAAACCTAAGCCTAGAACTAAACCCTCACTCCTAAGCTATCCTATTTATCTTTGTTACCCTAAGAATTATAATGCACTATTACCATGTATTAAGCCCTAAATCCTGTTCTACACATCTAAACCATACATTCATGCCATTTCCTAGCCTAAACTACATCCTAATTCTAATCCTATGCTAAACCCTAATACATTATCCATGTATTCAAAATCCATTACCTATTTCTAAACCATGTTCAAATCCTATTCTACACATCCAAATCCTAAGCTAAATCAAAACCCTAATGCATAGTCCTAAACCTATGTTAAATACATTCATCCTATGTATTATACTACATTAAATCCCTAGTGGCATTCAAAACCTAACTCTAAACCCTCTCGGCCTATTATTAATGTTAAACAATACAAAACATTGTTAAAAACAAATCAAAATACACAACAGTCCCTAAACCACCAATAGGAGACGACAGCAGAACTGCACTCATGTGATCAGGACAGGGATGACCTCAATAGTTAAACAAGCCTGACCATGGGGTTTAGACAGCATCAGAACCACCATACGTATGATCAGGTAGATGGCGGAGGTTGCAGTCAGTTCTAACCGCAAACCACAACTATGAACCGTAGCCACATTGGAACAGTTGGCATGTGACCGCAACAGTTGGAGCACCATTAGATGCATCAGAACTGCCGACTTACTAACTGTAGGAATATTTGACTGTTCAAATGTGTTGTCAAGCACCTCTGCCCAGTTAGCTAATCGCTAATGAGTTCTGCCTTATTATATTTTTTTGTTTGGGTTATGTTTGTTAATTGATTTTTGTTATTAATTCGACCACCGTGACTAGGCTAAATGTGTCCCCTACGGTGGCCTAAACAAACCTATTCAATCCCAGAAGTCAGTTGATTCAGTCTAAAGGTTGCCAGAGAGCTTATTATGCATCTGCAAGCCTATAAGAGGTAGAATTTTCCTTTGAAGGAAGGAGGAGAGTTTTCAGTTTTCATGCGCAGGTTCTGGAGGTTGGAGGCAGATTTTGTTTTCTGAGTTTCAGGAGCATAGTGAGTCGGATTTGGAAACTATAAGCGGCGCTGGCAAGCTGGTTCAGAGAGATATCTGATGATAGAGGTTAGTATTGCCTGTGTGCAAGCTCATTCTGACTAAATAGCTGTGTAATCCACTTATTCTTCTCATTCCTAATAAAACGGTCGCCCATCTTGAAAGTGGACCCGGAGACGTAGTCCATCAGGGGCGAACCCCGTAATCAATATCGTTGTCTGGTATATCTGTGTTTTCACTATTTTCATTTCAGTTTTGCATCTTTTTTATGGTTTATCAGCTTTCGTAAAGTGTTCTGCTTCAGCAATCTTCCTTGTTTCCCATGTTTTTGGTTATCATTCAATTCACTAATGGCTAATCAACTCTACATCAATATTTAATATATGATCATATCAGATCACCGAGACACTGTCGAAATCATCGAGGAAAGAGAATGATGGGAACACATCCCCATCATCCCATGGCAGTACCCATGGCAGGGAAAGAGCTGAGGCAATCTCTCATCACCATACTTACACTAGAGATAGCAAGGAAAGGTATAACCACTCTCGACATTCGAATGTTCATTTCGATTATAATCATGTTGTTAAAGATGAACGTAAATCAAGACATTGAAAAACATGTACCTTTTGTGGATTACATAACCATGCATTTTCTAAGTGTTGGAAAAGAATGGAAACACATAGAAGGGTAAGGCATGAAAGACCCTCTCAACAGCAGATGAAGAAACATGTTAAGCAGATCTGGAGAAAGAAGATGTACCGCAGTCATTGTGACAGACACGGCCATCAAAGAGCCACTTGTTGGAGGCTCCATCTAGAGCAGCGCCTTAAAGACAAAGTGTCAATGCATGAACCAGGTGAAACAATTGTTCGACAAGCAAAACCACCACCTCGGGATGACCCATTCACAGCGATAAGTGAAAAATGGTTTCTAGATATGTTAGCTTGTCATGGTCGTGATTTTGTAAATCATTTGTTACATTTTAAAATGTAACAAATGAAGATGTGTTTCCATCACTTGTTAAGCAACAATGATGTCTGGTCTTATTTTTTGTTGCATTTTACACTGTGAAAGTGATGTTTTGTTTTCCATCACTTGTTGAAGCAACGATGATATGTTGGCGTTGTTGTCATAGCTGGGGTATTGTCTCCATTTTGATGTAAACTTGACCACTGAGTATGTGTTATAAACTGGTGGAAAGTGTGGGATGCTTGGGTCATTAGTTGGTCATGAAAGTCGAGCATGTAATTTGCAAAACAATGTACTACAGGTTGCATAGATTGCAGGTGTCGGCTCATCGCTTAAGGCTTTGAAGAACAAAGGTGAAGGAGATGGAAGCGAGACCTTTCGGGACACTTGTGAGGCAGACAAGGTACAAAGAAGTTACAGATTATTTTCCATGCTTTTGAAGGACCAAAACCTCCTCAGTGGGGAGGATTGATCCAGGTGGCTTCAAAGACACACAAGATAAAGAGGGCTTATGGAAGCTCAAAAATAAAATTGATCAGCATGCTTTCAAACTAGAACTAGAGCATAGATCTTGTCATCCTCATCGCAGCGTTGTGAATAATTCATCAAACCGAGCTCGTGTGAGGGAGAACAAGCCAGTCAAATTTTTGGTCAAAGTTGGGTTGTGGGATAGGTTTAAGTGTCCTACAATTTGACCAACCCCAAGGCATGAAACCTAGCTCCTAAAAGAGGGCAAATTTGTTGCATCATTAATTTGTCTATATCCCCTATATTAGACAAATTCAAAAAAATGTGTTGTTTAATATATATATATATATATATGATGGGGTGGCGGCCACCGACCCCGCCACCCCCAAACCACCAACATTCAAGTTAATTAAAATTGGGCCAACAAACCATGACCCCCATCAGCCCACCCAACCCGCATAAACCAAATAAAAAGTAATTGGGTCGGCGGCCATCACCCTGCCAGACCCTCCAACCTCCACGTAACAGCATAACATATTAAAACTTAATATGGGGTGGGTGCGGGCCACCTCCGCTAGACCCGGCCGACAACCAAACTCCACATGCCATATTAAATGAGGGGTCGATGGGAGTTGAACCCACGGCCAGCAGGAGGGCTAGCCCTACCCACGTGGTGGAATCATATGTCACCACCGCCTAACGGTACAACCAAAACAACATGCCACATTAATATATGCCCCCCATTTAATACAACGACCCAATCAATGTTGCGGAGGGTTATGGGGTGGGCCGCCCAATGCGGACCCGAGCCCCCAATGAAAAAAATATATATACAGTTTTTAAAAACAAAAGGGGTATTAAAATGGAGGGGTCGAGGTTTGACCACCCAACCTCCTCCTTACTACTCGGACCTTATACCAATCCACCTAAACAATTTCATGGTAATATCTGCTCAAAGGATTTCATATAAACCCAACATTTACCCAATGCACCTAGCATGGAGGAGCAAGGAGCACGCACAAAAACCGAGGATGAATTTTTTAATTAATTTTTGTAGGTGGAACCATGATTGGGCAAAATTCTCAAGAGGGTGAAATTATTGGAGTGTCCAAATTGGACAAATTTTATGTCGATCTTACACCTCTCAGTGACATGAACCCGATGGCGTAGTCAATTTCCTGATCTGAGCAGTAGATTTGCAGAGGACCTGGACGAGGGAATCTTTGAGGAATCTAGGGGGAATCTAAAAGATTCCTTGAGCCCTAGATTTTCATTTTCTCATAATTCAGAAATTTGACAGTCGATTTTGCACCATTTGGCACCACAAATCTGATGGTGCATTCAGATTTTCCATTTTCTCATTTCATTTTTTGGCCACTTTTCAAATTGGAGTGTAGGTGTTAGCATTCATTTGCGAGCAGTCATTTCCATGTGATTCAATGCCGTGAGATCGATGGTACAAACAGCTTCTGTGGTTTGACATCCTTTTCTTCAGATGGCCCCTGGATGTGAGGTATATGTAGTATGTTCATGTACTTCTTTTTGCTATGAGATGCTATGTGTTGCATAGATCCATGTATGGTGTTTGATGAGGGATCTTGTTTCCTACTAGATGTGATGCGGAATCATTTGTGGGATGTACTTGCTGTCATGATTCATCATGTTTTGTTTGAGATCCCTTTGTCGTCATGTTGATGGGATACTCATGTTGTCGCCATTTATGTTTGCTTTGAGATCCCTTTTATGCCATGTTGGCAGGATGTTCATTATCATCATGCATGAGTTTATGTCATACTGATAGGAGTCCTTTTTGAATGGGAGTTCCTGCAGCGGAACATCTCTTGGAGCCACTCCTGTGTGAAGGCATTTTCCTTGTATGATAGCGATGTCACCACCTATGTACATCATCATTATTGACAGCACTTAATGCAATAGCCTACACCATATTGACATTGGGGCTCGGAGACGTAGTCCCTCCTGGACGTACTCCGTTATCAACATCTTTGAGTTTTATGTTGCTGATGATTGTCATGTTCCTTCTTCTTTACAACATGCACGTGTATTCATTTATGTTCTTTTAAAAATGTAATTTAACACATCACTAAAGTAAAAGGTCTTGGAAGGGTCCTTTTTCACACCTGGACCCAGAGTGTCATTCGGAAAGAGTTATTTTTGCTGACAAAACTAACCTCCCTAGGAGTCTAAGACTCTCTAGTGACAAACAAGACAATTAAGAGCAATCCTTCTCTAAACATACATTATTCTATGAGAAACCAAGTGTTTTTCGATCCTACCTCAAGTTCAACGCTTGTTGTAGCAGTCCAGCCTCGCTGATCCAGATGAGCTCCTCCTTCACTTTGAAACCTGCATACACGAACAATCAAACGATTACATAACACCTGAATATTCCATAAAACAAAGCATATTCAACATATAGACCAAGGAGTATATGAAACAATTCATTAACAACAAATCATTGAGAAGAATGGACTTATTTGTATTAAGGAAACAAAAAAGAAACCATTACAACCTGAGCCTTGGTGTTGTGCAAGTTCCTCCCAGGGTCCAGCAAGAGTTTTCCTCTACTTTGACAAGCTCACCCACTTCCAAATGAAACAAGAAAGGATGGTAATCTCTCCTCACAAGCTTACAATGGAAGTCCTAATTCCAGCAGCATCTACCCTTTGGAATGTTCAGCTTTCAACCTCCCCTCCTCTGGCCCAAGGCCTGTATTTATAGTGTTCTAGAGGAAGTTATTCAGTTCCAACATCAATGGGATACTCCCTCTTTTGGATGGGGTAGCTCCTCTCTTGATGGGATAAGTTCCTCTATCATAGGGATGCATGAACCATCTGGAGGCGCTCAATACACGTCAAACACTCTTCTAGAAAGCTTTAGAAGTGACCACAAGTAACTTTTTTAAGATGAAACTCGCGCCTTTTGACCTTTACAGGAGTACGCACCCATCCCTTGACTTACAGAGCTTACAAGTACGCAGGTACAATGAGCTTGGGATGCGTACACGCAGGCAAGGTAGAGAGAACCTGCGTACCCAGAGATAAACATGATTTTTAATGACTTTCTCTCTTTCTTGAAGTTTGACATGGAGGCAGAGGTATAAGGCTTGACAAGGAGGATAGTATGACTGTTGATGGAGCCATACTAACTGCAGATAGTCATGGTGACAAATTTTAGTGTAACAGATTGCCCCCTAAAGTGCGACACAATGACTAATATCCGCAATTTTCGATTTTCGATTTGCGATCTCAGATCCGATATTGCGATACCACGATGTTATAATACAAATCTGCGATCTTCGATCTGCGATGAGCGCGAATCTTTCTCAACACAACATTCAAGGAAAGTTGTCCATCAATCAGAATTAGGCGCGCGCCTGTAAAAAGAATTTAATGGTTGTACGATTGGCTACTTTTCGTTTTTCAAAGAGTCAGTTCACTTTGAATGTCATGATTATACACACGCAAGATCTGAAGCTTTCATATCAATCTTTATTTTCATTTACTCTTTTCCTTTACGCAAACTATAAAACAAGAGATAAAATGGAGTAATTTGTTTTGCAGGAAACATCTAAGGAAAAGAGGAAAGCGCCAATGCTCGGAGAACACAGAAGAGACTTCTTCAGAAGCAGGAACCACATACGATAGGACTACAGGTTCCAGGGTATCACTCAGCAGATGCTAATGACTGATAGGCCATCTAAAGCTCAGAATCAAAGGCGTACAAAAGTAGCATGATCACAAAGATATCTGAAGCTTACACGACAGAAAAGCCCGTAATGAAAAGTAAAGTCTTCTGACTCATCAAGTCATTCACGAAGGCAGAAAACCGAAATGGCAAAAGCAGATCCAGTTTGAGGAAAATTTGAGTTATTACCAAGTATACACTCAGTCAGCGGGAGATTCTCTAAAATATCTGATAGTTTATCAAAAAGTTGGTGCCGACCCTTGTTACTTCTATTTTTATAAACACGCACAAAGGGAAAAGGCAACCAACCGACTCTTCTCAGACGAATGTTGCACACTTACAACACTAAGGGGCAAATACAGAAATAGTTCAAAGTTAGATTTAATTTTAGAAATAATTTGCTTTATGAGAGGGATGGTCATTTGAAAACCGGATCCCAAATTTATGTAATTAAGTTAATTAGTTAGCAGTATTTAAACACTTCTCAGGCATTTAGAGAAGGGTCCGGATATTTGTCAAAAACTCATCCTCAGAACATGCACTTCTGCACCCTTAGAGGAGGTTTTGATGAATGGATGGATCAAAATTTATCTTTACTTGCATTTTGATATCTGCTACTGATGTCGCACTTCTGTACTCTTGGTATATTTTAGAACAAGTAGAAATAGATTGTTTTGCTTTAGGCTTATGGGTAGAACTAGTCATAAATGGTACTTTTATCTCTTGGCAATGTCTACTTATACTCTTTAAGTAATTTACAGTTTCAGTTGTTTATATGTTACCGCCTGACTATATGGGTTATCATTTGGCACTTTTGTACGGTGGAGTCATATTGTTTATGCGTGACATACGAATGACATATTATGTGATATGTTGTTCACAACTGTTTTGCCTAACTTCTTATGCAAAGTAGTTTATCTCAAATGGTTTCTTTTCTTATGATAGCTGTATGATCTTTATTACCAGTTATTATTTGAAATCTTTTTAGATCACGTAATGGAAGATATACAATCCCGGGTTAGAATAGATTTGATTTGTTGTTTCTCATTAGATACAATAGCATAGAGTAAAGTTAAAGAATCCGATTTAGATTAGCTTTAAAATACTCTCAGATCAGCATAGTTCAACTCTATACACACACACACACCCAAGATCGGGAAACTGGTCCCGTTATCCCGAGTCGGACCCGCTATACCAAACGGATAAGGAGCTGCTAACCAAGGTCTGGACCGGGTGGGTATCCCCCTTGTTGTCGACCCGACTTTCGGGGCTTCAACACATTGTCAAAAAAAAGAGGGGTGTATGTTATAGTGTTATTCGATTAATGTACCCTTGCATCCTATAGGGTTCAATATGATATTATAGTTCAAATATGTCAGGATTTGACGAGGAACCTTATACACAACATTAAAATCCTTGTAGAAAAAAGTATACTGAAAATTTAGTTGCAAAAATAGAGAGGGAAGTTTTGGGAAAAAATAAAGATAATAAGGGTGATAGAGACCCTGGAAATTAGAACCCCAAATAACATTTTTTGAATTTTTTGGATGCCTTGGTTAGAGGGAAACAAGATACAAAAAAAAGAGCCCAAACAATAAATGAACGGTTGAGACTTTTAACATAGTTATTGGCTAGAAAATTGGGAGTTGATACTGGTGTTAACAATACAAATAATGGACAATGGAGGCAATAATGGTTAGCGAGAGAATTTTTTTCATGGGGAAAGTAAAAATCAGCAACTAGAACCTTTCGTTTGAGGCATTTTATGCCTACCTTCTCACCTAGAGCACCAACACCAATTGAAAATGAGTCACAAGTCATCAATTTGTAGAATAAATTTATGTAGGATTGGAAAATAGTGGCTCGAACCTTTAGGCTGATATATCACTTAGAGATTATATTAATTCCGGGATGAAACATAGGCTCCACATAAGTCACAAAGAAAAAAAACTATCATTTGAAGAAGAAAGTGGGAAAATTAACTCTCCCATATTACAATGGTTCAAGGAAGACTTCAACATGAGCTTGGGTTTAGAGGTTGCTAACTATTTCCAACTCAACCTAATTCCAAAGAAAGAGGCCATCAAATATGTAGATATACACCTTGATGGTATATCACACGAGTGATGGCATCATCGGATGATCACTATGGTACATGATAAGATCACTTCATATGCATATTTTACAGAGGTGTTTATCAAGAGATTTTATAAGAAGGATCTAGAACTGCATTTGAAAGGGTTGGAGCAACTTAAATAGTGGAGTTCAATTGAAACATGCATTGCATATTTCTAGAGGCTTTCAATGTTGGTCACTAATATTTTAGAAAGTGTTGAAAATAGCAATAAGAAATGCTAAAAATAGAAGTGCTAAAAATAGCACTACTATAAATAGCATTTTGGGATACATTCCAATTTTACTTAGTCTCTGAACTAAAATTGAGAATTAAAATTTGAATTTGATTTTAGTAGCTATTTGAAAAATAATTAATTAATTCATCTTGAGTTCATGCATGTTTTGAGTGAAAATAGAGTTGAAACAGTCATTTGACTTGATCCAAACCCCAATCCATTCCAATAGTTCAGATAATGATATTGAAGATTTATATGTTTCCAGGCATCTCTGAGCTATAACCTAGGAGAGCTTCCTGGAGTGCTAACAAGCCCAAAAAAGGGACTTACCCCTTGGGGCACTCTAAACTACTATATATACACTATTCATTCTCCTTCCTTGAAATCAGTTCAGATCGACATATCCTTTATTTTCTCTATTCACATGTGTGAGTTAAGGAGGAGGATGACGAGTTTATGAAGTAACATATTACGATTTGTTTACCCACCGTTGAACTAAAATTCTTCTAGACAAAAGAGAGAATCATTCTAAGAATTTAGACTTATTTCTTGGGTAGCATGACTAGGTTTGATCTATGTAGATCATGTGGTCAATTTGTCCTAGTTTTATTGAAAAAATCAAATTGTATCTCTTGTTGAATTGGACAATTTCTCTAAGAAAAAGGTTGTTGGGTTTTTCCCTAATTAGGGTTTTCTAGGGTAAAAATTTGTGTCTCTTTTGTTTGGTTGTCTCCTCATGATTCGACTATCATTATTATTTTATAGTTGATATTTTCAATGTATAATTATTCAATGATGAATGTGACACAAAAAGAATTAATTAAGAAATAATTGGTAGTAATTATTAGACTAGAATATTATGAAAAGTAAACACGGTATCAGAGACAAAGGTTAAATATCAACCATTAAAGTGACAATACTAGAGGCATAATAAAAGCCTTACAAAGGTTATTCTGATTGTTGATCTTGATACTTTTGATCACTTCCATTAACTAACTCATAATTAAATAGGGTTGAGTTTGTTTAATATGTCTAGGACCAACAATAAATGCAAACCAAGTTTCTATTATTCATTAGAGAATGGCTGAAGCACTACACGGGAAGCCAAGAGGCCTCATGTTAGGACCAGACATGGTCACAGACCTAGAAGAGGTTGAGAACAGAATCATACAAGCTTTAGACGGCTAAAAGGCCTTAGTATGAAAACACAAAGGCCTAAAAGCCTCAGAAGGTGACCAGGGAGCCTAAAGTATTAAGAGAGTTTCACCAGGCTAGATCTGTGAAGAGATTTTTTTTATTTTTTATTTTCTTGTGTGGGAATTCTGATAAAGTCCCTTTCAAAGTGAAGTATTTAATGCTTTCTATAATTGTAATCCTTACTTATAAACCTTAGATTGTGGAGTATATAAATTATTGTGTATAAAAGTCACTATAAGAAGTCTTCCTTGTGAGTTAAAGAGGCATTTGATTGATGCCTTGTATTATATGCAAATTAAAATTGTATTGCTAATATTGATTTGTTTCAAGAAAGTTAGAATCAAAGGGAAAAAACTTTATATGTTGAGGCATGGAGCTGCTATTACACATTGTTTAATGATTTTGGACACTTGACTACAATAGGATAATTTGCACATAGATTTTTGGGCTTAAACCCTAGAAGGCTTGAAGCATGAGCATGAGTGAATTATGAAATCTATGGTAGCATTCAAGCTATGGTATACAATCAAAATTTTGAAGCTCCATTCTAAGTTTATCATTAGACCTTTGTTGTAGCAAGATTGTGCTTGTTGCTTATCACAAGGTTGTTTATTGAAGTATTGTTTAACTTGCCATGACTGAGTTTAGCTCATATTGATGCAATTGAATATAGTAAAAGTATTGGTTGTGTCATGATCAATATAATTGAGAAGTATGCTAAGTGAAGTGCTTCCTAAACTAAGAGGACAATTTTTGCCATGATGTCTAGGAAGAGGTCTTATACTACTATGAATCTGCTTGAATAAAGTCTTGTACTACTAGGGGTGTTGAAACATGATTTGTATTTGGTTGAATCATTTATAACATGAGTGCTAATATTATGGCCTAATAGAAAAATGATTGATTTAATACTAAAGCAACAAGATTGATAATAATCAAAAGGAAAACTTGGTACAAAATTAAAAATCATAGGGTTTGTGGGATGAATTCCTAAATCAAGACCTATAATTTTGAATACAAATGACGTTGGTGTGATTCATATCTATGATGTCATAAGGATGACTTGGACAAAGAAACCCTAGCTCATGCAACGAAGAAAAAGAAAGCAGCATGTTGATGATGAGGACAAGGAGGATGAGTTTTAAATGATTTCTATAGGAAAGAAAGGATCAAGAGGGAGTTTTCAAATCCCTCAAATCCTCAAAAAAAGAAGATAAGTACTCTATATCTCTCTTCCTTGATTATTATTTATTTATTATTAGTTCTCCTCTCATCTTTGTTTCTTTTGTTTGGTTATAATTGTTTCTGCTATAACTTCCTAGTGAGGGTTTAAGGTGAATCATAAAGGTTGTCAAGGCTCTAGTAGTAGATGAAAGCATTGGTAAGAATGAAGAAAATATTCTGACAAGAGGATTCTCCTGGAGTGATTTGTGTTCAAAATGAATAAATTGTACTAACATATAGAATCATGTTGAATGACTGTAAATGCTCCTCATTCATAGGGAGCATGTAGGTCAGGAGGTTTGAAGGATACCATGATGAAGGAAATTATGTTGAATAGAGGGCAATGGCAATGTCCAAGTGGATCTACAAGATGGAGTATGTGGTAGATGGCAGTAGAGAGGAGTACAAAGAAACATTTGTGAGGGTTCTCCCAGAAAGAGGAAGAGGACTATGTGGAGACATTTTCTCTAGTTATCAAGAACACTTCTGTTAGAAATGTTATTTTTGTTTTTTATGTTATGGAATATAGGTTACATCATATGTATGTAAATTTTACTTTCCTGAATGGAGTGATTGAGGAAGAAGTATTATACATAGAGTCACGTTAGGGATTTGAGGTACATGAGGGATAATCTCATGTTTGTATACTGAAGAAAGGTTTATATGGACCCCAGACTTTGTATTCCCAGATTGATGGATATATGATGAGTCTTGGATAATCTTGTTATCATATGACTTATCTCTAATGTTAGCATAAGGAATCAAGTGGTAGAGGGAGAAGGCAGGATTTTCATAACAAGATATGTTTCAAACAGAGAACCCAATTTGGATGGCCAAAAAATAGTTGTGGTAACAAATCCAATGAAGGAATTTAGTTAGTTTATGATTGAGCCAAGGCACATGTCTCAAGCATGTATATTCATGGGATAGTCAATTATGGATGGAAATATGTCTCAATTGACAAAGTACAACTGCAGGAATATACATATTAGGCAGCGAGTGCATAAGACAGGAAGAGCACATCAAGATGTTGTTTCATGATGATGACGAAGAAGACATTTTTCACACTCAACATTATAGAGGCCAAATATATTGCATCTAGTTTGGCAAGTTGTGAAGCAGTGTGACTTCGAAAGCTACTTGCAGGAATTTTTTACCAGGTTTTGGAGATGACCATGATGACATGTCGAAGCACATTGAGTACAAATATATCAAATAAAATGTAAAGAAGGGATCAATGAGGCTCCCATGCATTTCCACAGTTGAGAAGGATGTTGACATCCTCACAAAGGTTTTTCCATAGGGTGAAGTTTGTATACTTCAGGGACAAGCTAAGATTAGTTAAAAATGATTCCCTTAGTGAGAGGCAGTGTTGATATTTTAGCATCAAGGAAAAATATTATCCCTAGGTCAAAGGTACTAACCAAGTTTCCATGTAATTTGGTTAGGGAGAATGATCCTGAGATCATCAAGGCTTAGAGTGCTCCATATTGCAAAGAAGTGTTTGGCCAGTGGTGGAGTGAATGTCGAAATGGTCCAGATAGGATCAATTCCCAAACTACTCCCATGGTCAAAAGGTTCTAACCATATTACCAACAGGGGTTTGACTAGTAGTTAGAGTGAGTAACTTTAGCATTGGGCAAGTGTATCACCATTTAATTAGTGTGTAGGAATGGTAATTGCCCAAGTTTTCACCACAGGTTATAGGTGCTGACCAATTTCCATGTGAAAACTTGGATAATTGGTGACCAAGGACTAATACTGACCCCAAAAGGCCAAAAGGGAATTTGTCTAGTGGGACCCTAAAAGGCCATTGGATAGCAGGTGACTAGATCCACTTGTAAAAAATAGTTGAATAATAGGAAACCATATCCCTTTACATGGTTCTAATGGAGGATTCTTTCCATGTGGTTCTGAAATGTAACATGAAGTGGATCGATACATCAACATAGCTAGCTCATTCAAAAAAAAAATTGGTATAGAGAATAGTTCTCAACAAGAACATTCAAGGAAGTTAAGGTGAATACATCCCTAGCTAAGAGGGAGTGTTAAATCTTTGGTAGCTATAGGAGGCATTCCCCAACTACATAAGCCCACAAAAATAATAATGAATGAAAAGTTAAATTTAAACACAAGTAATCTCCAAATTGTTTAAGGCAACCCATCAAATGAATTTTTCCTTGGGGAACTCTAAACTACTATATGTACATCACTCAACCTCCCTTCTTGGCTTCAATTTGGATCAACATGTATTTTATTTTCTTTGCTAACATGTGTGAGTCGAGGAGGATGATGATGAGTTTCTAGATAAATATATTCTAATTTATTTGACCATTGTTTACCTAACATTATTTTAGACAACAACCCAGATCATTCTAAGAATTCAAACATGTTTCTTGGGTAGCATGACCAGGTTTGACCTGTGTAGACCATGTGGTCAATTTCACCTAGTTTGATTGGAAAATTGGATTGTATCTCTTGTTGAATTGGACAATTTCTCTAAGGAAAAGGTGGTTATATTTTTCCCTAATTAGGGTTTTCTGAGTGAAAAAATTTGTGTTTCTTATGTTTGGTTCTCTCTTCATGATTCTACTATCATTTTTGCTTTACAATATAGATTTTTCTATGTTTAATTACTTAATGATGAATGTGACATAAAAGCAATTAATTAATCAATCATTTCAAGTAATTATCAAATTAGAAGATCATGAAAAATCAAAACTCACTAGCATGTCGTGTTAACCGTCAACATGTCTATATATCCAAAATATTCCATATCTTCCCCTTAGCACTTAATACATATCACTTGTATGTCTAGTTATCTAAATTTATAGATAATTGGGGAATCCACCTCTGCAAGGGCTCCATCCCTTTAGCTCCTTGTTTGTTATCCCTTAGTCACAATCCCCAACTAGTCCATGTGACTAGGGGGTTTAGGATAAAACTTCAATCCCAAAAATTTCAAATTGAATACCATAAATTCCAAATATTACATGTTTTCAATAATACTTTTCAACCTTATCCATAGACTAAATTATAATATTCTAGGCATAAGCTTTCCTAGACAATTTCTAAAGGTACAAGGATCCTCAATAACCTCTAAAGGAATCCAAATCGTTTCCCAAGCTAGGTATATTCTCATATGGATAATGACGAAATCCACCAACTCAACCAACTAAATGAGATTCTTGTCACCCCTTCGGGGTTGCAAACTTCACACTTCACATTCCATATACTTGCAAACCATGGGGCTATATTTTTTACTTATCTCTTGAGAAAAAAAAAATCCTTCTGACCTCTTAATAGAAAAATCATTAAAACACACACACACACACATACATACAAATAACAAATCTATGATAGCTCATGGTTGCCAAGAACTTACAACAAAATTCCAAAGTCATCCAAACCAGGGCATCCACCCTATCCTTCCAAGGTATCCAATGAAGGAAAACCTCCAAGTATTCTAATCACCAATAGGGATGCAACATAGATGTTTAATCCTATATCTAACCTAATAAAGGTCATTCACATTAATATATAGATGAGAAGCCTCAAATTGCAATTCAACATTTATTTCTATAATGAAGACCATTCATCTAAAAACTATCAAAAGTAACACACTTTAAATATTACCTCTATTTGTAAAAATTCATTCATATAAGAAATAACAACTAGTAGCCAAGCACACATAAACATTCTTCTAACTTGTCATTACAATCATACTTAGTAACCAAACATCGCAACATTCATGAAAACTCCGAACAATAATGTCATTTGATTAAAAAGAGAAAAAAAAAACTTTTCTTAATCACTTAAATTTTTTTGAAAACTAAATAAAGGATAGCCACTCTCCACCTAACCATAGGCTCAACTACATTGTAGTTTTCTTACACCTAGCCACCCCTAAGCTAGTTATGATTTTCCAAGAGGAAGATTCACTAAAGTATTAATAGAGTTAATTACAAGGTCAATTCATGAAGGAAACTCTCCTTCATATAGAGAAATCAATATGTTTTCTTTCAAATTACTGATCTAGGCCTATTATCATATGAAATGTGCCAAAATGGGCTTGTATAACACAAATCAAATCCTTTGATCCAGTGGTTCCTTTCTTAGTGCTTTTCATGCTTAGTTAAAATGAATTACTTGGTAATTTTACTATCCCTATAACTCAATATGAATACTTCAACACTAAATTCATTAACCAAATTAAATAAATCACAATTGCATATAAGTATTTATCTCATAAGATTTTTTTGTTACCTTTTATTCAAAGTTACAGTCTTAGCACCCTCATGTGTCTCTATTTCTCTTTCTGAGTTTACTCTAGTTCACTTGCACACATTTATATCTCTCTCTATTATTGACCACATGTAATGTCCCCTTCCTAACTAATGGATGTAGTGTACCTCTAACCTATTAGTTGGTTCACATAGGCTATTGCGTTCGGGTTAGGGAACCTTGAAGGAAAATAATCTAGTAGTTTGGTAGTGTTATATGGTAAGTTGAGGTCTCATCGCGACTATGTGCAAGATGAATTTTTTTTTTTAAATGATTATGAGATAGCTTTCAAATTCTCACTATGTTTATCAAATTATTTTCAAGTACCAACTGGGTCAGCTAGCAGGGTTACTATTTTTAGTATTATTTATGGGTTCAATTTTGATGACTATTTGAGCATTTTATATAGTCCAATGGTTTTAAGTAAAATAATGATAAGTTATTAAAGTTAAACAAAATATTTAACTTTATGATTATTTTAATATTTTTAATGAAGTGACTGTAACGGCCAATAATAAAGTGAAAGATGTTATTGAAAACATAGAAAAAAATGAGGCCTTTAATTGGGAGACTAAAAGTGATTTTATTTAGTCCCACATGGCATGATTAAGAGGGTTGAACTTCTTGGGAGAGTTATAAAAGAGAATTTATAGTTCATTTCATATGTTGGTTTTGATATTTGATATTATAATTCTCTCGACAAGGTTACTTCTTCTTGGTTTGTGAGGATCAAACCCCTTACAGGAAACATTTTCCACATTATTGAGCGATATAATATAGATACTATATTGGCGATTTCACAGGGAGATTATAGTTGGGAATCATTGTTAGTTCAATATTTATGATTTAGACAATATTTGAAGATATTTGTGGCAGTGTTAAGATTTTCTAGAATTTTGTATTTTGAGTTTGGTTATCTGGGAATTACACATTTTGATCATGCATTGTAATACCAACTCTTAAAATAAACCTGATTTATATCAATTTGTCGTTTTTCCTAAATATTTTTATTTTCTAAGTTATT
Organism: Pinus taeda; assembly: GCA_000404065.3. Lineage (NCBI taxonomy): Eukaryota > Viridiplantae > Streptophyta > Pinopsida > Pinales > Pinaceae > Pinus > Pinus taeda. The sequence goes on from APFE031602800.1 coordinate 299,596, forward strand.
TTATTGCTTATAGAAATTTAAGTTGTATCAATTTGTGGGTTTTTCTAAATATTGTTATTTTTTGACTTATTTCTTTGTTGGCTAATGCTATCATTGTGTTGTGGTCACCAACAACCCCCTCTCTTTTGTTTGGTATAAGCTACAACACCAAGAAAATGGGGGACCCTTAGTAAAAAAAAAATAAAAAAAAAAAATTCAAACAAAACCCCCATGAATATTTTTGTTTTTCCTTAGAATCTTATCACAGCAAAGCAAAGGGAACACTTCTTTTTGTGAGCATATCAACCACGAAGAAGAGATTCTATATTCATCGCATCGCATTTACTATAAGCGCTCTTAAAAGGAGAAGCTTAAGAAATCCCCGACGGCCGATGTGCAACGTCGCATATCGCAGCAGCCGCATAGAGTAAGACGCCATGACTAATATCCGCTATTTGCGATCTCAGATCCGATATTGTGATACCACGATGTTATAATACAACTCTACGATCTGCGATCTGCGATGAGTGCGAATCTTGCTTAGCACAACATTCAAGGAAAGTTGTCCATCAATCAGAATTAGGCGCGCGCCTGTAAAAAGAAATTAATGGTTGTATGATTGGCTACTTTTCGTTTTTCAAAGAGTCAATTCACTTTGAATGTCATGATTATACACACGCAAGATCTGAAGCTTTCATATCAATCTTTATTTTCATTTACTCTTTTCCTTTACGCAAACTATAAAACAGGAGATAAAATGGAGTAATTTGTTTTGCAGGAAACATCTAAGGAAAAGAGGAAAGCGCCAATGCTCGGAGAACACAGAAGAGACTTCTTCAGAAGCAGGAACCACATACGATAGGACTACAGGTTCTAGGGTATCACTCAATAGATGCTAACGACCGATAGACCATCTGAAGCTCAGAATCAAAGGCGCACAAAAGCAGCATGATCACAAAGATATCTGAAGCTTACACGACAGAAAAGCCCGGAATGAAAAGTAAAGTCTTCTGACTCATCAAGCCATTCACGAAGACAGAAAAACGAAATGGAAAAAGCAGATCCAGTTTGAGGAAAATTTGAGTTATTACCAAGTATACACTCAGTCAGTAGGAGATTCTCTAAAATATCCGATAGTTTATCAAAAGGTTGGTGCCGACCCTTGTTACTTCTATTTTTATAAACACGCACAAAGGGAAAAGGCAACCAACCGACTCTTCTCAGACGAATGTTGCACACTTACAACACTAAGGGGAAAATACAGAAATAGTTCAAAGTTAGATTTAATTTTAGAAATAATTTGCTTTATCAGAGGGACGGTCATTTGAAAACCGGATCCCAAATTTATGTAATTAAGTTAATTAGTTAGCAGTATTTAAACCCTTCTCAGGCATTTAGAGAAGGGTCCGGAGATTTGTCAAAAACTAATCCTCAGAACATGCACTTCTGCACCCTCAGAGGAGGTTTTTATGAATGGATGGATCGAAATTTATCTTTACTTGAATTTTGATATCTGCTACTGATGTCACACTTCTGTACTCTTGGTAGATTTTAGAATAAGTAGAAATAGATTGTTTTGCTTGAGGCTTATGGGTAGAACTAGTCATAAATGGTACTTTTATCTCTTGGTAATGTCTGCTTATACTCTTTAAGTAATTTACAGTTTCAGTTGTTTATATGTTACCGCCTGACTATATGGGTTATCATTTGGCACTTTTGTACGGTGGAGTCATATTGTTTATGCGTGACATACGAATGGCATATTATGCGATACGTTGTTCACAACTGTTTTGCCTAACTTCTTATGCAAAGTAGTTTATCTCAAATGGTTTCTTTTCTTATGATAGCTGTATGATCTTTATTACCAGTTATTATTTGAAATCTTTTTAGATCGCATAATGGAAGATATACAATCCCGGGTTAGAATAGATTTGATTTGTTGTTTCTCATTAGATACAATAGCATAGAGTAAAGTTAAAGAATCCGATTTAGATTAGCTTTAAAATACTCTCAGATCAGCATAGTTCAACTCTATACACACACACACACCCAGATCGGAGGAAACTGGTCCCCAGTTATCCCCAGTCGGACCCGTATTACCAAACGATAAGGAGCTCTAACCAAGGTCCGGACCGGGTGGGTATCCCCCTTGTTGTCGACCCGATTTTTGGGGCTTCAACATATTTGGCGCTAGAAGGAGGGCCTGACTATGAATGGCACCTAAATCAAAATCTAAATACCATTCTGAGAGTAAATCACCCTCATCAACTCCCCCGACTTCCTCAGAAAATTTAAATTCAGAATCCCAAGTCGGTCGAATAATAACCGTTGCTACATACTCTAATATTTTAGACCAACCTACCATCGAACCCCCTAAAGTTCAAACTCTTATTCATAAACTCCAGGGATTTTCTATTTTTTCACTAGGTCTGATAAACCTCAAGGCAGCGTAACTCCGCAATACAATCCTGCTCATCCCCTGACTAGGTTAAAGAGCAGAAAATTTGGCATTCAGCCAACCAAACTCCCTCTTCCCACCAGAAAAAGAGCAAGGAAAGCATCACTGCACTCTGACAGTGAAACTCTTTCATCTACATCATCCATCTCAATCCCCTCACCGCGAAGACAACCGCCCACATCTCCATTCCAAATCACTCATCCACCTTCCACAACCCCTCTTCCCCAATCATCCAAGATCATATTATCTGCATCTTCAAATCCTCAAGGATCATCTCCTACACTTGCAATTACCAGTAACTCAAGGATGGATCAAGCTCCATGGAACAATCCTGGAGCGGTTTTTATGCCTCCACCCCTGAGCGAAATACCACCCCATCCTGAGAAGTGGCTACCTAAGTTCAACCCAGAAGCAGGCATGCTAGCTGAAGAGCACATTAACAATTTCATGCTCTCTGTCAATCTTAATGGAGTTACCAATGAAGATGTTGTGGTCCAGCTCTTTCCCTATACAATGCAAGGAACAGCCGGGTCGTGGTACTTTTCATTACCTTCTGGGTCTATAACGAGTTGGGACATCTTTCAAAGTCAATTCCTTACCAAGTTTGGTGATGATAGATCAACGAAAACGCTAATCAGTGACCTATCCAATCTTAAAGCCGAAACTAAAGAACCCATCAAAGATTTCAATTTACGATTCAATAAGATCCTCAACAAAATCCCCGCTGCTTCCCAACCTAGCGAAGAAGTGCGATGTGAGTGGTATATTACAACTTTACCATCAAATCTAGCAGTCTTCGTAGATAGGGCGAATAAAACAACTTTAGTTGAAAACCTGACAGAGGCGATAGTGGTGGAGAGACGCGTTATAGCTTTAGAAAAGAGATCTGCGATAGAGGAATGCAAATCTAAAAAGACCACCTTCAAGGAAGACCCCAAGAAGAAACAGACAAAAGATCCTTTCGATTTGGAAGGGTTCTAGAAAGTATTAAAGACCATGTGTAATGAGATGATTGACATAAAGAAACAAGTGGCAGAAACTTCTTTGAAAAAGCCCTACAAAACTTTTAAAAGAGGCCCTTCAATGGATACGAAACCACCCAACGCTATCTCAAATGTCGAATCCGAAGAAGAGGAAGAAGAGGAGAGAACCATTGAAGGACAAACCGATGATGAAGAAGTTGTAGAACTACAAGGAATG